>OZ023165.1:32937991-32980491 GCA_963678695.2 Diplodus puntazzo
AAGAAGTCTCAGAGATGGACGTTTACTAAAACCACCTTTATAAACCCTTAGTAGACTTCGGTTTTAAAACCATAGAAGAAGAAGAACTTATACTCATTAGCTGGTTTGCTTTGCTGTGTACCTGTTAGCTAGCGGCTGTCCTGGAGGTTAGCACTGAGGCAAGAGTATCTCTGCCGAGGTTCTGTTTGATGGCGCTGACGCTGATGTTTTTGAAATGTAAAAAAAGCCCTTTGGCGTAACCACGTCTTGACCGGAGATCCCAAATTGACTCATAAAGACGTTTCTTACAGCCTCGACACCGGGCAGAACATGTGAACCCGCTTTAGTTCAGCAGCTACTGTGAAGATTTGGGCTCAAAAAAGGGTTTAAATATCATCTTTAACAAATCAGTTTGGGATGTCGTGGCTTCTGGAAACTTGGAATCGGCCAGACGAGCTGTTTGGAGCTGTATTTTTATTGCTACGTACACTTTACCTGACTTTCCATCATTATGGGGCTGAGCAGATAATTACTTATAATTAATTTTTTGTGTTTTTTGCTGTTTGACTTCAGATAACACCCTGGAGTTGGTGGTGAGGACAGTGATTCACCACTGACTCCATGGTTTTATCTGATACAGCTGAAATAAAACAAAATAAAGAAGTGATTTCCTGTCTCCCTCTCCTCCCTCAGGGTAGCTCCCCCATCTCTCCCCCCAGCCCGGCGAGCCTTGCCTGGGCTCAACGCAGCCGACACCAGCCTGCCAGCCTGGCGCTCCGCAAGCAAGAGGAGGAGGAGAGCAAACGCTGCAAGGCTCTATCTGACAGCTATGAGCTCTCTACAGACCTCCAGGACAAGAAGGTACGACGCTGCAGCACGTTCACCAAATGTGGACTTATCCAATTGGGTTTTTCGTGTAATTGTTTTCGTTACACACTCAGCTGAATGCAGCTTTTTGAAACAAGGCGACGCACAACCAGCAGCGTACAATCAAAACGTCAAAACACCCACACCTATTGTTTCACACACACACACACACACACAGTGACGTGTCAGGTTATGCCTGTTCTCTATAACGACATCAGTGTGCTTCAGTTTTATCATATTTGATTCCCCACATCAGCGCATCCTAGTTTCTGTTATTATCTGTGGAGGTGAGCGTGTTCAAGGTGCGGCTGCTGGAGAGAGACAGCTGGCAAACGGTTAGTAATCACTGTTTCTCTTTATATGCAGTACCGTGCTGGACCTCAGATGGAGGATGCATAGGAGAGCAGACAGGAAGCTACCGGAAGAGACGAAGGAGTCGCGTTTGGAAAAAAATGCAGCCCGGAAAAAGACTCCATTGGCGCTCAGAGTGGGGCACCAATGGAGCCTTTTCCGGGCTACCGTGAGTTTTTTCCGGGGACCTCAGATGGAGGATGCATAGGAGAGCAGACGGGAAGCTACCGGATGCAGGAGCCGCTTTTAGTCCCCGGAAGAAAAACTCACGGTAGCCCAGAAAAGGCTACATTGGTGCCCCACCTTGGGCACCAATGGAGCCTTTTTCCTTTTCCGGGCTACCGCAAGTTCTCTCGCACACACCAAGCACACAGTTGTGGGATTTAAGCCTCTTTTATTACTGAACACAACCAAAGACACGATAACGCCAACACGGGGACCGAACACAGCTTGTGCATCTCGTCCAGCAGCTTCCTGTCTGCTCTCCCGTGCCTCTCCCATCTGAGGTCCAGCACGCTACTGCAGATAGAGGGTGACAGGGATTACTAACCGGGTGCCAGCTGTCAATCACTCACCTGGCGCTGCTCTCCTGAGCCATCTCCACCTCTCTCTCTCTCTCTCCCACAGCCGCGTCTCAACCACGTTCACCTCCAACACGTTACACGCTTCATAAGATGTGACGCCGCAAAACTCTCCCACCGAAAGTTATCCTCTAATTTTCAACATTTTGGCAACAGCAAAGCACCTGAATTATTTCGACCAAAGCCGAGCCGTTGTCCTCGCTCAGGAAACATGCTGATTGGCTGCTTGTTTGTGACGGTGCTTCCTGACAGGTGGAGATGCTGGAGAGGAAGTACGGGGGCCAGTTTGTGTCCCGGCGGGCAGCGAGAACGATCCAGACGGCGTTCAGGCAGTACCGCATGAACAAGAACTTCGAGAGGCTGCGCAGCTCCGCCTCCGAGAGCAGGATGACCCGACGCATCATCCTGTCCAACATGAGGATGCAGGTACACATACACATACATACACACTGTATACACAACACATACACACAGCAGAATGTAAAAATGTTTGTTATCTTTGGTCCAGTACTCGTTCGATGAGCGGCAGCCGCAGGGTCAGGGGTCATCGGGTCAGCAGGGGTCGGACGACACAGGAGACGACTCCTTCTCTAAGCAGGTAAACACACATTTGTCACCTTCTCAGCACCGACGTCAGCAACACCACCTGTCAACCAGTGCGTTAGCCTGTTGGAGAAGCTAGCACTGACGTTAGCCTGTTGGAGAAGCTATCACTGACGTTAGCCTGTTGGAGAAGCTAGCACTGCTGTTAGCCTGATGGAGAAGCTAATCCTGATGTTAGCCTGATGGAGAAGCTAATCCTGATGTTAGCCTGATGGAGAAGCTAGCACATATATTAGCCTGATGGAGAAGTTAACACTGATGTTAGCCTGTTGGACAAGCTAATCCTGATGTTAGCCTGATGGAGAAGCTAATGCATATATTAGCCTGATGGAGAAGCTAACACTGATGTTAGCTTGATGGAGAAGCTAATCCTAATGTTAGCCTGATGAAGAAGCTAATCCTGATGATAGCCTGATGGAGAAGCTAACACATATATTAGCCTGTTGGACAAGCTTATCCTGATGTTAGCCTGATGGAGAAGCTAACACTGATGTTAGCTTGATGGAGAAGCTAATCCTGATGTTAGCCTGATGGAGAAGCTAATCCTGATGTTAGCCTGATGGAGAAGCTAACACTGATGTTAGCCTGATGGAGAAGCTAATCCTGATGTTAGCCTGATGGAGAAGTTAATCCTGATGTTAGCCTGATGGAGAAGCTAAAACATATATTAGCCTGATGGAGAAGCTAACACTGACGTTAGCCTGATGGAGAAGCTAACACTGACGTTAGCCTGATGGAGAAGCTAACACTGACGTTAGCCTGATGGAGAAGCTAACACTGATGTTAGCCTGATGGAGAAGCTAACATATATAACAGGTGTCGGTGTTTCCTGTCTGCAGGTTAAGTCTTTGGCCGACTCTATGGACGACTCCCTCACCTGCCAGTCTGGCCGTGAAGACTCACAGGAAGTGGGAGGAGAGGGGGAGGATGACGATGAGGAGGATGAGGAGGAGGGAGATGAAGAAGAGGAAGAGGAGGAGGAGGAAGGGGAGGAGGATGAGGAGGAAGATGAGGATGAAGATTACAGAGAGTGTGCATGGCGCAACGCCAACCCATCCTCACGCCGCTTGGCAGGCCGTGTGGTAGGAGTTGGGGGGAGAGGAGGCGTGGGAGGAGGTGCCGCCATGCACGAGGACAGCACCGCCACCTCCTTCAGCGATGTCACCCTCTACATGGATGAGGGATGCCTCCCCTCCTCGCCGCTCTCCCGCCCCCCGTCCTCGCCGCTCTCCCGTCCCGCCTCCAGCTCCGACACAGAGTACTGGGGAGGAGGGGGAGGAGTTGGTTCAGGGGGGAGGGAGGACAGCAGAGAGACAGAGGGAGGCAGCATCGCCAGCCGGAGGAGCAGCACCCCCTGCACAGAGTGTCGAGGGGAGTACAGAGGGAGGGCCGGCGGAGGAGGAGGAGGCGGAGGTGGAGGAGGACACCTCCCTGTTCTGACGATCGAACCGCCCAGTGACAGCTCAGTGGACATGAGTGACAGGTCAGCACAGCCAATCAGAGAGCTTCATAAAAGAAATGACTGCGAAGTTGTAAAAAGTATTCGTTCATTACTTAAATACGACACTAAAACTACTCTACGCTGCATCTCTAGTTCCTGAGATGAGATTTAAGTGATTAAGTAGTTTTATTTTGAAGATGATGAATCAGCAAGATGTTTAATTCTCACCGTGTCTGTCCTCAGGTCAGAGCGAGGCTCTATCGGACGCCTGGTGTACGAGCAGGAGTCGTCAGGAGCCGAGCGAGGAGGAGAGAGGGAGAGGAGGGGAGGAGGGGAAGGAGAGAGTGGAGAGGATGAGCGAGGAGGAGGATTAGGAGGCGGGGGAGGAAGCAGCGAAGCCGACTCTCCGCAGGGAACCATCAAACACAAACCAAACGGCCGCTCGGTCGCCACGGCGCAGGGACAGACTCGCAGCCCCGCTAACGTCCCTTTACCGATGCCTTCAGCCCGGACCCTGCCGCCACACCCGCTGCCTCACCCACTGCAGCACCCCCACCCCCACCCCCACTCACACCCTCACCCGTCACCCATCCCCCACCTACCCACCATCCTCCACCACCACCCGCAGTACAACCAGCCGCATATCATGCACATGCACCACGTGCACGGCGGCAGCCCTTACATGCAGCACGCTCACCACTTCGCCCAGCACCACTACCACCACCTGCACCACCAACACCATCACCTTCCTCATGGTTACCCAGAACCCCCGTCCTCCCCGCTGCCCTCCCCTGTACCACCCCTCACCCCTCTCTCACCCCTCCCGCCGCCGCTCACCCCCTCACCGCTGTCCTCCTCCTCCTCATCCGCGCTCCAGAACATGGAGGCACAGCAGCACCACGCCCACCACCCGCATCTCCACCACCACCACCTGCTCTGCTCGGACGGAGACAACGAGAGCGTCAACTCCACCACCACGAACTCCAACGACGACACAACGGTCAATAACTGCAGCTCCGGCTCCTCGTCACGAGACAGCCTGCGGGAGCCAATCGGAGGAGCCGCGCTGGGGAAACAGACCTATCAGAGAGAGAGCCGACACAGCTGGGACTCACCCGCCTTCAACAACGACGTGGTGCAGCGACGGCAGTACCGCATCGGACTCAACCTGTTCAACAAGTACGTGTGTGTCCATGAATCTCACTAACAGCTAAATGATAACACACAGGTAGCATTAGCTTCAGAACCCGTCATCATCTCAGTTAAAGATGTAATATATGACATTTGAGGGGCGGCAGTAGCTCAGTCCGTGGGGACTTGGCTTGGGGACTTGAAGGTTGCCGGTTCAAGTGCCACCTGGACCAAAAAAAGAATGATGTGGACTGGCAGTTGGAGAGTGCTGGTTCACATCCTGGGCATTGCCGAGGTGCCCTTGAGCAAGGCACCGGCCCCTAACACTGACCCCCTCGCTCATCTCCTCTACACTGCATGTGTGTGTTTGTGTGTGTGCACCTGTGTGTAATCTGAGTGGAAAAAAGAATTTCCCAATTTGGGATTAAAATAGTATATAAAAAAAATAATAATAATACAATTCTGCGTTAAAATGTGTAAAAACAACTCGATATTTGTTCTATTTGTCGTTGAGTTGTGTTCTTACATTATCAAATGTTTCCAGCAATTTTCAAACCAGAGAAATCCACAAGTTTCCTCAAAGTAACAGAGAGCGTGAGAAAGACGTTTCCTCAAAACATCGTCTGATGGCGGCTGTGTTCAGCGTCACAAGTTTGATGAGTAACGTTACGTTAAGGTAAAGAACATTTCCCCTCCAGCTCCAGTCAGCAGTCAGCAGTACAGAACCTGGAGGTCAGCTCCGGATCACTGCTGCAGTCAGGCTGATAAACAGGAGTGAAGAGAAATCACCGTCTTAATCCCACAAATTACAAAATCATCTCTGAGCTCTGCTCCCGTCGGTGAACGGCTCCGGACGGTCTGGATCTTCACCGACTCTCTCCTCCACAGCTAAATGTCTAATCCTCCTGCATTCTGATTGGTCTAGGTTTATCGAGGGAAGTCTCGATGATCGATTCATCCGAATCTACCACTAATAAAATGTGATAGATTTCAGTGAACCGCATCTGAAGTTTGTACATGTTTTTTTAAGATCAGGCGAGCTGCTTGCAAAACACATTCACCTGCAGTGATTAAGGTGCATTTCACTAAATCTTTGCAGGTTTACTGCTTGTCATAATCTGCCATCAAGGAAAAATGATTGTCAACATGATATTTGATCAGTAAGCAGAATTTTAAAGCATGTTTCTCAACAAACAATAAGTCAACTCGATGCTCCATTTAATATTTGGTTTATTTAGTTAAGATAAATTTGTAAAGTCTTGCTCAACACCTGCAGAACTCCTCAGAGGTCAGCAGACTTCTGTGTAGGTGAGATAAAAATCATCTTATAAACCAGTTGTGAGTCATCTCAGAGGTTTGGCACGAGCTCGAACTCATCTGCACTTGAAAACTCAACCAAAGTGAAATAAAATGAATGAAACAAAGTAAATAAATGTACAAAAACTGAGTCTTGTGTCGGCTGCAGGAAGCCGGAGAAGGGGATCCAGTACCTGATCGAGAGGGGCTTCGTGTCGGACACGCCGGTCGGCATCGCCAGGTTCATTCTGGAGAGGAAAGGACTGAGCAGGCAGATGATCGGAGAGTTCCTGGGCAGCCGGCAGCAGTTCAACAAGGACGTCCTGGAGTGAGTACGAGACGCTCGCGTGACCGTCAGCGTCGATGTGTACGAGTGAGACTCACTGAGCGTCTGTCTGTCTGTCTGCAGCTGCGTCCTGGATGAGATGGACTTCTCAGGGATGGATCTGGACGACGCTCTGAGGAAGTTCCAGGCTCAGATCAAAGTTCAGGGTGAAGCTCAGCGGGTGGAGCGGCTGGTGGAGGCCTTCAGGTACTGAACTGCAGCACAGTGACGCCGTGTGAGTCGGTGCAGTTTGAGATGTTTTGATTCACGTCTCCTCTCTCTCTCTCCAGTCAGCGGTACTGTGTTTGTAACCCGGTGCTGATCCGGCAGTTCCAGAATCCAGACACCATCTTCATCCTGGCCTTCGCCATCATCCTCCTCAACACGGACATGTACAGCCCCAACGTCAAGCCGGAGAGGAAGATGAAGCTGGAGGACTTCATCAAGAACCTGCGGGGTCAGTCGGTCGTTGACTGTTGTCGTTGCTGCTAACAGTAGATTTTACTCAAAGTTGATTGAAAGTTTTCTGTTAATTAAAAATCAGATTTTATATTAATTTGTAATCACTGTGAAGGTGTTAGCATGTGAAGCTAATACTGGAAACGCAGCAGTGAAAGTCGACGTCACTACCATCCAGAGTCGATTAATGCTTCACTAAGTTTGTTTCATAATTTTAACTCACTTTGCAGATTGAAGCAACATTACGTAGTCATTTGTCGTAAAAACAAGTCCCATCACGGGCGAGTACGAACAAAACCCGTCTGGAGAATGTCTTAAAAATGTTTTGTCTTAAAAAGACACTTAAGTTCTGTTTTAAGTTTTACGTTCACATCTCAGAAAAACAACAGCAGGCCGAGCTAACGTAACGTGAACCAGAGTCCTGCACGAGTCTTATTTTGCAAGCCGTACCTGCCATTCACAAAACCGCATCTCGTTTCCGACAGTAGCACAAATTACATTCCGCAGCCGAGCCGACCTGCTATAAATTGATACCGACGCACCCAAAGGAAAATCAGACACCTTAGATAGCCTACATGCAATTTTTAGAAATTTAAGTAAGCTAGCCTGGGGAGTGGGAGTTCTGGGAGGGCGCGAGCACGCATGAATGAGCTCATATGAAATATAAATGCTTATCATTTTGAAATGCAGGCATATTTTTGTAGATGTGTCAATAATAATGATTTTTGGGGGTTTTTTGCATGTGACGCCTTGAAAATGGCAATCGCAAAACCCGACCCGCCTCTCCAGGTGTCCGACCCGATCTGCACCCGTGTCCAGCACAGTACATTATTTTTCACCCGTTTCATCCAAATTGTGCGGGTCACCCGTCAGGTACCCGAACCCGTGCAGGACTCTGACGTGAACCAGAGGCCGTGACACCTGGTTATAACGAGCTACCAGCTGAACATCAAGCGACCAGTAAATATTCCTGATTGTTCATCAACGAGTCGAGCGTCTGAGACTTTTGTCTTGCGTCCCTCGGCCCGTCTCTTCTTCTCTTCTTCTCTTCCTCCATCAACGTCCTCTCTAGTCGCTTCACTTCTTCTGTCATGGTGTCTGTAGATTCTGCTGGGCCCGGTTCCCCAGCCCACTCGTCTGGCTCCTATTCTGGCCCCGCCTGTAGAAACCTCCACCTCCGGTCTGAGTGGTGTAAACACCGACACCAGCCGAGTCGGCTCGCTGAGGTGTTTCAGGTCTCAGGTGGATTTGAGGAGAGATTTGAGTCCGAGCAGCCGGAGGACATCAGAGAGAAATCTATATATATATATTTAAAATTATACTTTAGCAGCTTCAACAATAAAGTAATTTAAATATTCACGTTTCAAGAATTATAATCAAGTTATATAATTTAGCACAGTGAGTTATTTGAGTCTTTGTGTTTTTAAGTTTGTTTTGAAACAAAGTTTGAACTATTTTTACACGATGGCGTTCTGATTTTTGACTTCCTGAGGAATCACTTCCACTCAGCAGGTTTCATTTCTGCCATTAGATGATCAATGTTTGATCGTTTGATTGACTGATTGACTGATCGTGACTATGACGGTCGGAGATGTGAGTCAAAACCAAGTTAACCTAAAGAAACGTAACACTGGGAGACTCGCTCAGTGTCGGTCGGGTTCTGTTAGTCCTCGTGTTTTGTTCTGGTCGTTATTATTTCAGGTGTAAAACTTGTGTTTCCATCCAGGTGTTGATAACGGTCAGGACATCCCCCGCGACCTGCTGGTGGCGATCTACGGGAGGATCCAGAAATGGGAGCTGAGGACCAACGATGACCACGTGTCTCAGGTCCAGGCGGTGGAGAGGATGGTGGTCGGCAAGAAGCCCGTAAGTTACCAATGTTTGTGTTCAGGTGGCTTCACCTGTCAGAGAACACGTGGATACTACAAACTGTCACTGAGTTTCTGTGGAGAGACAAAATGGAGTTTATAAAAAAACTAGAGGCCAGATTAGATGTTGGTATCGATGTGATCACAGTGAATCCTATCTGCAGATCTTTGGAGGTGCGAACCGCGTTAATGCCATGTTTTGTGACCTGTGTGTGTCTGTGTGTGTGTGTGTGTGTGTGTGTGTGTGTGTGTGTGTTGCAGGTGCTCTCCCTGCCTCACCGCAGGTTGGTGTGCTGCTGTCAGCTGTTCGAGGTTCCAGATCCGAACCGAGGTCAGCGGAGCGGCGTGCACCAGAGAGAAGTCTTCCTGTTCAACGACCTGCTGATGGTAATCAATACGCTGTGTGTGTGTGTGTGTGTGTGTGTGTGTGTGTGTGTGTGTGTGTGTGTGTGTGTGCAGGGGGTTTCTTCACCGTCACCGTCCCGTTTGTGTTCCTGAGACAATTTTTCGGGAGAAGTTTTGTGCTCGCAGCCCTCACAGAGGATTTTTCTCTCATGGGAGATAAAGATGATCGTGCGTCACCAGAGCGCCAGTTTATCCCATAATGCTCCAGAAATGTCAAAAAGTCTGACTTCCTATTAGAGAAAAATGCAAATACACGCAGCCTTAAGCAGGAAACCCAGAGAGGATTTGTCAACAAGGTTCACCCGTCACGCTGTCTTCAGTCACCCGTGAAACTCGAGTTATTAAAAAGAAAACAATCGAAAGTTTGTGTTTAATTCTGCTCCGTAAAGTTTTCCAGCGCTTCTTTAAACAGTAACTCACGATACGTAAAAACAAATCTTACAGTTTGTTTAGTCGCTGTCTATTTATAATGATCGTGATGATAACGACGTGCAGATCACCTCAAACGTTAATAAAGGTGCTCACCATCACCTTTATACTTCCTGTTTACACCACCAGTCTGAATACAGGAAACAACCGGAGTCACAAAATAAAAAGTAAACATCTTATAAATAGAATTAAACATGAAGGTCGCTGCAGACGTCATCGACAGGTTTCTAATGTGAAGCGTGGCGAGCTCTCGTCTCCGCGCTCAGTCGACGCTGCGATTAACACGTCTCTCAGAAGATGACGCGACTCTTAACTGTGAATCAGCTCTCATTCATTATCAATTGATATTTATTACATTTATTTACAGCGTGACAACAAACGTGTCCAGTTTTAATGGAGAGAAGATTCACACGTCTCAGCGAGTGAGATTAAAAACCTCTCACCTCGACGCGAACAGAGACGAACGTTAGCGTCATCGAACGCTCCTGACGTGACGTCTTTGTTCTCCCTCCTCCTCCTCACCAGGTGACAAAGATCTTCCAGAAGAAGAAGACCTCGGTGACGTACAATTTCAGACAATCATTCCCTCTGTTGGACATGCAGGTCCACACCTTCCAGAACACCTGTAAGTACCGCTCGCTCTCCCTCTCTCCCTCTCTCTCGTCCTCTCTCCGTCTCTTCTCGTCCATCTGCTCCCTCCATCTGTCTCAGCTCCATTTTATTTTTTTACATCTCCATTTCTTTTTTGCGCTTGCTCAAGTCTCTATTTTTACCCCGCAGTCTGCAGGCTCGCTGAACAGACACACATGCAGATATATATATACACATATATATATATATACACACCACACAGACACACACACACTGTGAGGCATCAGAGCGACTTGTGTTTGAGCTTCTTTCTCCCCAAAATCTCAGTAAACAGATAAACGAGGAACCGACATGAATGTTTCAGGTGAACGCTGACGATGAACCTGAAAACACCAGCGCGTGTTGAAGATGCTTCATGTTTGAGAGAACAACATGTTGACATTTTACATTTCTTAAAAAACTCGGATACGTTAAATTTGTACGTGTCATTTGTGGCCGCCGAGCCAGAAACCACTGTTCAAGACTGTGTTCCCATGTTTGTGGATGCCGTTTAACATCTTTATACCAAAACGACATTAAACTCCCAAAACGACATGACGGAACCGGATCAGTGTAAAGTTGCAGTTTGAGTTCAGTCAAAGAAAACGACGCGGTCACGTTTAAGGACAACGTTGTGGTTTGGGATTAAACTGGTCTGAGGAGTAATGGATGAGATTACAATCTGTAAAAACAGGTCATTTCTACCAGGATGACGTGTAACCGTGCACGTCATCATCACTCGGGTTTTAGCTGAAACCAAATAAAGAGAACAGACTCTTTATTAAGATGGAATAAATTAAATTAATCTATTCTACGTCGATGTTTCTTAATGTTTGCTAAAGCAGATGAGATTAAAACAGATGCAGCAGGACTCAAATCATTCATTTGTTTTTTTAAACCCTCATACAAAAAATTACAATAAATGTACCTTGTTTTGACGGAAGTAATCAGATTACTTTTACCTGTGATACTTGGACAGTTCTTCACAGCTGATTAGAAACTGTATTGGAATACGTTTTTAAAGTAACCCTCCGACTCGGGGTCAGATATCGATGTTTACTTACAAACATACCAACGTTATTCACGTAACTTCAGTAAAGTATCTGTGTGAGTAACTGAACTACTTTGATGAGTTAAAGAAACTCATAGTTAACGGACTCCTGTGTGAAAGTTCTGGGCTCGTGGACCGAACCATCCGCTCCGGACTGCTTCACCTGACTTCCGTCTTTGCTGCCGTGATAATCGCAGCGGCCACTAGAGGTCTCCATCGAACATCAGACATGAATATAGAATGTGATCGACAGTTCCAGCAGCTGTAAGTCTGAAACCTTCAGAGATCTTTAACCCAGACATTCTTCAGCTATGTTTGTGGCCACAGAACCAGAACATGATCTTCTTAAAACAAATCATGAAGTGAACTGAAGGAATGTAGCGTTCGTATTTGTGTTTGACAGAAACGTACGTTGCCCAGATTTATTCTGGCGTTTGGGTTTCAGACGGTGCAGAGAGTTTACATCCCAACTGTTTAGGTTCCGTTTCAGGACAGATGTTAGACGCTGTTAGGTTATTTTTAATGTGTACGTTGTGACTCTGAGCTCGTACACCTGAGCTGGACGAAGGCGTAACATTTATAAATAAGCACCAGAATCTGGAGACTCTGTCCCACTTGGAAATGTTCTAAACAATCTGTTAATAATCGCTTGGCACAACAGTTCGTTACTTCCCTCTCCAATTACTGAAGTGACACTCGGTCTGCCAGCCTTTTCTCTAAGTGTACGGCAGCGTCAGTGTGCAGAACTGCGCCGAAAACAGCGACAGCACGTTTCAAAGAAGCTCAGTGGAAGCATGTCACAGGATTTCCTAAATATATGACTGTCAATCTGAAAACAAGGCGGCTCAGCTGCACTCCTCAGAACATGACTCATTCAGCCGACACATTCCTCAATAATGATGTTAACACAATCATATAGAGAGTCGTGTGTGTGTGTGTGTGTGTGTGGGCGTGTGTGGTTGCCAAGCCTCTAATTTCAGCAGAGAAGAAGAGTTGGCTCTCAGTTCTGTGCAGCAGATTGGAGTTGGTGGCGTTTCAGATCTGCCTCAGCACCTGTTAGCAGGACGCCTCACGCTCAGGAGTTCAGCTCCACAGTCACATCTCCACCGGCTTCACGTGGCTCCACGGAACGCTTCCAAACCAGCCACAGAGCTGAAGGGCTGACCTGGAGTCAGGTGCTCACTTTACAGAGCATCTTCACAGCCAGGTGACGTGGAGGTGAACTCCACAGTGTGTCGGCGCACCTCGACAGGACGGCTGGACACTTTTTGTGAATGTATATGAGTCAAACGTTCATTTAAAAGCATAATTACAATGAAAGTGGCACTTTTAAGATTTACTGTATTTTCGTTTTCAGGTCAAACTCATTTTCAATGGGAGTGCTACGGGCACTTTTACAATAAAATCAAAATCTCTGTTTTTAAAACAGTAAGAAGACTCGACACAACATGAAACTTTGCTCGTAGTATCACCAGGGTCTCTACACATGAACACGAGCATTGAGAACATTGTTTGTGTACACAGAGTTACTAAAAAGAAGGTTTTTGAACAACTCACGTTAGCAGTAGCTTGTTCCGCTCGCCGCCGTCCTGCCAGTGGAGAAGTGTCGATCTCAGAATGTGACGTAACCTGGAGGACAGTTAAGGTGGAACTTCTGTCTTCCAGCAACAACTATCCACGCCAGATCTCACGTGACTTTACCGGCTTATGATTTTAGTATTGTTTCTTATATGAGGCTCCTTTTTCAACTTCAAGGTCAATATTGTTTTTCACTAACGACAAAACAACAAATTATCCTGCATTTATATGGAACTAAGCTTTAGGAGCGTTCCACCTTAACTGTCCTCCAGGTTACGTCACATTCTGAGATTCTCGACCGGCAGGACGGCGGCGAGCGGAACAATGCTAACATAGTATTTACATAGTAGTGCCCGTAGCTCTCCGTTGAAAATGATTTTGACCTGAAAACGAAAATACGGTAAATCTTAAAAGTGGCGCTTTCGTCGTAATTACGCTTTTAAACAAACGATAGACTCTGGTACATTCACAAAAAGACCCAAACGACCCACATTTCTCCAGAGTGCAACTAGTGGTCAAAAATGTTAGCTAGCTAGCGTTAGCAATGTTACGTTCATCAGCAACACCGTGAAAACAAGCGGAGATGTTGGCGACAAACAGCTTTTCTTCTCCTGTTCTGATGTCTCTGAATTGTTCAGCGATTGAAATCAGTCTGATGGCTACGACTAACCAGAGACAGAAAGAAAGAAGCCTGAAATTAGTAATTAGTGCAGATGTACCAACATCAGCTGGATGAGGATTGTTCCACACCTCCATAGATGTTCTGCCGGGCTCGGGCCGTTCAGGAGCAGGTTCAGGTTCTGTGCTGTGGCAGGAAAACACGACAATATGATGCTAAAAATATGATTCTAAAATCATTAAAATTGCACTAAAGCAAACTGGAACCACTTTAGTCGTACATTTTGTCTGAAAATCATTTTTATTGTACTGCAGAGACGAAACTCATCTGAAATATGTCATCATAAATCATAAGTGCTCATCTTTGGTTGCTTTTTGGTTCGGATTCTTTCGTATTTATGAATCATATTAAACTTGTTTTCAATTGGGAAACGACGTGCGAGCCGATCCAGCGATGTGAAACACATTCATGTGAAAATATTCACGACTAAATGAATATCCAGAATATTATAACTCCAGGGGTGGATGCAGCACAAAAAAAAATTTCACAACGTTAAAAACATCATAAAATACTTAATAAAGGTTAATTAGGTGTATATGATGATATTAGATGGTTTAGAATATGATTATGTAGCATCGTTAAAGCTGCTTATGGGGAGATTAAATGGATGAACTGTATTTTAAGGTGTTAAATAAAAATAATATATAAAATTTGAACTGAAGAAATCTGTCACATTTTCACATTTTGCTCTCAGATTCATGTGTTGCGTCACATTATCAGTGTCAGTGAAGCTCTGCTGGTTGTTGTTGTTGTTGTTGTTGTTGTTGTTTAGTTGTTGTTGTTGTTGTTGTTGTTGACGGCTCTGGTTCTCCAGTTGGAGCTAAATGGAAGTTGGCAGACGGCGGTGATGACTGTGACCAGGACAGATTGTCCCACATGATTCATCAGCACAATCTTACATGGACTGCTGGTGTGTGTGTGTGTGTGTGTGTGTGTGTGTGTGTGTGTGTGTGTGTGTGTGTGTGTGTGTGCATTATGTGTGGGAGGCTGTGTGTGTGTGTGTGTGTGTGTGTGTCTCTGTGTGTGTGTGTGTGTGTGTGTGTGTGTGTGTGTGTGTGTGTTCATTATGTGTGGGAGGCTGTGTGTTAATGTATCTGTGTGCGTGCGTGTGTGTGCATGTGTGTGCGTGTGTGCGTGCGTGTGTGTGCATGTGTGTGCATGTGCGTGTGTGTGTGTGTGTGAGGGTGTGTGCGTGAGTACGTGTGTGTGTGTGTGTCTGTGTGTGTATGTGTGTGTGTGTGTGTGTGTGTGTGTGTGTATGTGCGTGTGTGTGTGTGTGTGCGTGTGTGTGTGTGTCTGTGTGTGTGTGTGTGTGTGTGTGTGTGTGTGTGTGTCTTGTTGGAGCGAGGTAAAGACGTCTGTTCACCACGTTGTCTCAGACTGAAATACCTCAGCAGATATTTGTTGTTGGACCGACGTGGTGATCTCAGAGGACGGTTCTGACAGTTCTGACAGAACCGCGATGATCTCCTGACTTTTTTCTCTCCTTTTGTATATTTACGACTAAATATATGAATATTATCGACAGTCTCATCGACCTCAGCTGCACAATAACACACCGAACAAAGACGGTGACCATGTTAGCATCACCTTAAAAATGTCAGCGTACATTACTGTTGTGAGGATGTTACTATGCTAACATTAGCATTTATACCATGGTCTGGGTGAGTTCTTGATTCTGATTGGCTACAGGCCTCCTGGTGTACAGTATAATGCTGCAGGAGCAAATCTAACAACCTGGAAATCAGAGAGGATGTTCACACTTCCAGCTCCGTCGTCTCAAAGTCGGTTAGATCTCTGATTGGTTTCTTGTGCAGATGTTTGAAATAAGGTGTGTGGTCACCACGAGCTTCAGAGACTCTTCCTGTTTGTCCTCAACATGAATTATAGAGCGTTTAACGAGTGTCTGAATGAGACTACAGAGGTTGTCGGGGACATTAAACGTCCTCACAGCGAACACGGAGACTCATCTACTCACTAGTCCGTCTTTACAGCCACTTTAGTTACACACTGTTCTAACTCTGACTGTACAACTTGTACACTGATCAGTTTATAGAAAACCTGGATAGTAATTGTGCAGTAAGACTCTCAGTGGTGGAGACGTTTCAGTCATGTGACCGTGATGTCGTCTGTTTTTACCGGAGCGGTGAACATTTCCGTTGCATAAGAACCTCGTGGGACAGAAGTGACGGCTGTGTGATGTCTTTAACCAGGAGATGACACGATGTGGAGGCCGCGTCGTCGGTCAGCGTCTCTTACTGAGCTCAGCGCTCAGCTGAGCCTAAGTGCAGCCTCACAAAGCCGCCGGCATGACTGGAAGCTCTTCGCCTCGCTTAGATTACTGCTAATTGCATGCTAATTCAAAATCTGAACAAAGAGAGGTGGATGGAAAAAGTATCTGGTGTTAGGACTGATTCCACTCTGTGTGACTGAGCGCTACAAGCTTCGCTCGTTCATTCAGACTCATGAGTAACACGGATTACAGAGAAATTTAAGATATTTAAGATTGCTGCAACGTAATTTTGAAGGAGTCGTTGGCCAGCGAGGTCACAGTGTGTAACGTGTGTTGTGAAATGTGTGTGTGTGTGTCACCCAGACTACCCTCACGG
Organism: Diplodus puntazzo; assembly: GCA_963678695.2. Lineage (NCBI taxonomy): Eukaryota > Metazoa > Chordata > Actinopteri > Spariformes > Sparidae > Diplodus > Diplodus puntazzo. The sequence goes on from OZ023165.1 coordinate 32,954,274, forward strand.
TATCAGACTGACCTCGGCCAATCCCGGAGGAGAGAGGAAGGTGCTGATCGTCTTCACGGCTCCGAGCCAGCAGGACCGAGCTCGCTTCACCTCCGACCTCCGAGAGAGCATCGCAGAGGTCCAGGACATGGAGAAGTACAGGGTGGAGTGTAAGTGATCTGCAGAGGTTGTTTTATAGTAGGAGACACAGTCGTGATCAGCTGTAGGACCCATAGTAGCATTAGCCGCTAGTTAAAGAAGCTACAGGCCGTGTAGCAGTGCCAGTATTTATTGCATTAGTAGTAATATGAATTTTAGCAGCGATAGCACTGTTAGCTAAAGGTCCAGGAAGGATTGGGTTTCATTGATGATGGCTGCAAAGGTACACACACGTATCTTTACTCCAGTAGAAGTTCTGATCCAGCTTGTTTCCTCCAGTAAAGTAATAGATTACAGGCTCTGACATGTACTCAGAGTCTCAGTTCTCCAGCTCTGCCAGCAGAGATGAGGACGTCTGTCCAACACTGTGGTCCACAGTCAGACACCTCAACAACAACTCGTCACAAATGCCCTATGGAATCTGATGACAACCAGAAAAAGAAAGTCTAAGAGATCAAAAATCATTAAATCAATAGAAAGTGAAGAGTAACATCAATAACATGTATGGCAAGTAAAAGTAATAGATTACAGGCTCTGACATGTACTCAGAGTCTCAGAGTAAAAAGTCTCCCTCTGAAGGACATTTGTGGTCAAAGCTAACTGAAGCTCACGTCATATTAATAGAACTCAAAGACTATTAAAGTTAAAGGTAGAATCAGTAGGATTTGTCCCAGCTGTTCCTGAACGCACCACAAAGACAGCTGATTGTTGAGTCTCATTCCCAGGACGTCAAACAGACACATGTTGGGTTGGTAAAGCGTCCCGAGCAGCAACAAAGAGAGAAAATCAGAAACTCTCTGCAGATACGAGACACTAACACGCCTTTTCTCCACATTCCAGTCTCCCTCTCTGTCTGTTTACGGCTTCTTACGGCTGCTTTAGATTGAAATGTACTGAAAATGTATTTTAACGTCCGCCGTCTCTTCTCTCTGTCCTCTCCAGCCGAGCTCGAGAAGCAGAAAGGCGTGATGCGTCCAGGTGTGTTGGCGGGAGGAGGACCAGGAGGAGGCGGGACGCCGGGTGCAAACACCGGCCCCATGAAGGGCGAGGTGGTGAACGGCACTCTGGGTAGACCGAGCCTGGATGACACGTACGCCTCGGTGGACGGCCTCAAACGCACGGCGCTCAGCTCGTCACTGAGAGACCTCTCAGAAACAGGTGAGGACGGGAACGCGCTGAGCCTTTAACGGTGTTTCCCTGTTAAATAACTGTGTACACGTTGTTTCTGATCTCCGGAGACGTGACTGAGATTCTGCTAAAGGGATTTTTTACTGTTTCTGTTTACTGCTGCAGTTTTTATTATGACTCACTGACTCAGAGCAAACCTACATCTGTGGTCTTATGCAACTGATGGAACAGTGATGAAATCTAAAGTGGTTAATATAAAACAAAAAGATGGAAGCTGACGCGGCGCTCTGTCTCCTCCTGCTGGACAGCTGCAGGAACTACAGCCTGAGCTTTATTTTACTGGGTTAGTTTCACTGAGCGGGTGAGTTTCTGATCTTAGATGATGAGCACATTAAAAAGGGGGAGAGGGAGGGAGAAGGAGAGGGGAGAGAGAAGGAGAGGGGGGGAAAGAGAGGGAGAGGGAGAGGGGGAGAGAGGGGGGATGGGGGAGAGCGAGGGGGAGAGAGAGGGGAGAGAGGGAGAGAGGGGGGGGAGAGAGGGAGGGAGGGAGGGAAGGATGGGGAGAGCGAGGGGGAGGGAGAGTCGGAATAAAGAGAGTGGAGAGAGGGAGAGAGAGGGGGGATGGAGAGAGGGGGAGAGAGAGGGAGGGAGGGATGGGGAGAGCGAGGGGGAGAGAGAGGGAGGGAGAGGGAGGGAGAGGGGGGAAAGAGGGAGCGGGAGAGGGGGAAGAGAGAGAGGAGGGAGGAGCTGACTAATAGATGTAATCAGCTGAGGTGTTCAGTGTTTCTGTCTGACTCAAAGTTTATGAAGCAGAAAACAGAAATAAACTTGTTAAAATAAATATGTTGACGTTCCACTGAAATGTTCAGAGATGTCTGTTATCAGAGGGCGGCGTGTCAGCGTGCCGTTAGCCTAGCTTAGCATAAGTTGGAAGCTGAGGTATCCCACATTCAAAACTGCACCTACCAAATCCTCCGAAGCTCACGGGTCCATGAACATGTCAGAACTTGTTGTTGTTGAACACTTTCTAACCTGCCTCATTCTGGTCGGGTCACAGGGAAGCGAGGTCGTAGGAACAGTGTGGGCTCATTGGACAGTACCATTGAAGTAAGTGAGGCGGGCCGTGGGGAAGCATGATGTCACCTCCCTGCACGTCACACATCACACCTCCGACTGCATGTTTGTCAGAGTCATAAGAGCTGAACGTGTGGAAGATTATGTGTGTAGGTCTGTGCAGAACCATTATTCCAGCTTTGGATGTTCTGAACGGTCCAGGAATAGTCAGGCTGCAGGTTTACAGTGTTTGTTGTCACCAGGACGTCCTGTCGTGTCTGTTCACTCATTCTTCTTCTTTCCTGCATGTTTGTCCTGAAATCTGCCTGTTTTACTCACCGTCAACAAATCACTCACACCGCTGGGAGGAACTGAAATGACTGATTCTTCTCTAAACCTTAACTAAAACCACTGATGAGCTTCTTTGCAAATAGTCGCCTGGTTCTGTGTTTCATTCTCTTTCCTCTTTTCTCTGTCCTCTCCTCCTCCTCTTCTGCTCTCAGGGTTCCATTATTAGCAGCCCGCGACCTCACCAGCAGCGCCCCCTGCCTGCTGGAGGTCTATCCTACAGCCCCATGATGGTCCCTTCGTCTCCAGCAGCCTACCGGCCACACCGCCCTACTCAGAGCCCCGGTACAGGGGTGGGGGGTGGGCCGGGGCTCTGTCACAACCAGGGGGGGATCACCACCTCCCCACTCGTGAGCGGGGGAGGGGCTGGGGGCGGAGGAGGGATGGTGGGTGGGGGAGGCCCGACTGGCGGCGGCCTGCTGGGGAATTTCTTCGGCAGTCGCCGAGGCAAAGTTCCTGGTCCCCTGACGATGACGTCGCCGACTCCGCAGGGTCCTCCGAGTCCCCTGATGATATCATCACCCCCCCACTACCCCGCCCCCGCACCTCCCATCCCCCACCCATCCTCCCCTTCCCCATGCCCCTCCCCATCGCCCAACCTCGGTCAGTCGGACTCGGGAGGAGTTGGAGGGGGAGGAGGTACGGGAGGGGGGCCGTCCAAGCTCCAGGCTCTGCACGCCCAGTACTGCCACGGCAACAGTGGAGGAGGAGGAGTCAGTGTTACTGGGCACCAGCAGCAACAGACGCCGCCGCCCCCTTACAACCATCATCACCGCTACCACAGTCAGAGCATCCCGCAGCACCACGCCCTCACGCACAGGTTCTCTGCACCACCTCGGCGGCAGGGCCCGCCCGGCTGCGCTCCCTCTCCTACCCAGCAGCATCAGAGGATACAACATGGCGCCGCCCAGCACCCGCGCTACAATCTGGGCTTCATCACGCCCCCGCCGCTGTCCCCTCACTCTCCCGTAACCCCTACTACCCCGCACGGACTCTACCACTCGCACCCTGCGGCGGGACGGCCGGGTGGAGGCGGCAAGCTCCCGCTGACCATCTCGCACTCGCAGCCCCACCCCCACGCTCACACTCACTCTCACAACCACGCCGCGCACACACACTCCCCGCTCAGCCCCTCCCCCTCCGCCTCCCCCTCCACCCACTTCATTTTCTCTACCCCACCACCCCAGACGCCGTCAGCACGCCTTCTCACCCAGACGCCTCCTCAGCCCTACGGACCCCAGTATCCACCCCTCACCTCCATCCCTCCTCCTCCTCCGCACTCACCCTTACCTCCCCCATCGACCGGCCCGCTCTCCCTGCACCAAGGGGCAGGGGGAGGGCAAGGGGGAGGTCCCAAGTCGAAACCCGTCAGCCGGATCAGCACGGTTGTGTGAGGAGGCAGAAGCTGAGGACGGTGGTCCGCCACCCCGCAGTGAGCCACCGGGGGGCGGTCATGAGAGGGAGCAGGAGAGGGAGGAGGAGAGGAGGAGGAGGAGGAGGAGGAGGGGGAGGAGGGCAAACGCAGGTGTATCAAAATGGCCGCCTGGTGAGGAGGAGAGCACTGAGAGCGGGGAAGAGGAAATTACTCAGCTTGTGTTATTTTCACATCCACTTCCCGCGCAAATAGAGAGACTCTCAAACTTGTTCCCTGATCGTGGAGCGACGAGAATCACCGCTGAAGAAAAACTCCCACATAGTCGTGCCGTCTTGGTGAAAATCTCCTCATCTTCCCTTCGTAGTGCCCTTCGGAGAGGTGGCCTGGGACTCAAGAGGACGCGTAGTAGTTCTTATCGACGGAGGAAGTGTTTGTGTCATATTGTGAGTTAGGAATTTGTCGAGTTGCTGTGGTGGACCAACGGTTCAGGGACCAGACGTGAAGGGGGAACAGTGCCTGAGAATTCAACACGAGGTTAGCGCTCGATGCTAACACGATGAACGGTGTTTGGTTTGACGGGACAGTTCAGGTTTTTTTTTCAGGAAACCTGAGAACGAGTCCTCTTACTATATTCCAAAAATCACAGTCGTCTTGCACCACTTTGTTTTTTCCGCACAAAAAGCACTTGTACCATTGTTTTGGTTGTTGACATATTACAAGCCATGAGGTGTTACTGAGAAGCAGAAGCGGTTAGCATTAATACGGTGCAGTTTGTGTCTTAGACAGGCATGCATGACCTGTGCAATAGCTAATGAGTGTCCATGTGTAAAAATCCTATATGCAGAGGGCGGGAGGGGGGGTTGTTGTAATTTAAAGCCCCAATCCAGCATTTCTGTGACCATGAAAAAGTGCATTAGTGAAGAAGGTTACTGAAGACTTTTACTTTCTACATGGACAATAAACTTTTTTAAAAAAAACTTCAAATAAGCCATCGTAATAATGAAAACTACAGGTGTCTTTTTACCTTTGTGTTTTGCAAATATAACTTTAAAAAGCCTTTAGTGTTTGTGGATTACAGGGTTTCAGCAGGGGGCAGGACACTGTTTTGGATTGGGACTTTAAAGACGGGGGCGGGTGGTGGTGGTCTACATTTGACATTGTAATTTTCCAATAATGAATTATTGTGACGGGGGATTTATTTGATCATTTGTACTAAACCAGTGAATGCTCCCCGGCATATTTGAAGAAAAAAAGCCTGAATTTGTCAGAAATGATGATATGTGTCAACTGTATTTCATGCTCCATATTGTATGTGACCCCCTTTTTTGCCAGGGAGGGAGATTATGCTGAAAGGTGCCAAACAGGGTGCATTCTGGGAAACAGAGTCTTGTTTTACCGGCTCTTCTGCCTTTGATGAAGCTGGGGAGCTACAGTACCTAAATGACGTCAGGAAAGAGTTACGACAGGCTGCATGAAACATCTGATAATGAAAGAAACCAGAATATCATTGGAAATGTTAACGGAACTGGGTGGGAAATTAAAATTAAGATTAAACAAAACTCCTGTGTGAAAAAACTTAACCGAGGAAGATCGAGTCAAAAAGAGAAAATGTCACAAAGGAGTTTTTTGTGAGAGAAACAGAAGCAGAAGATGTTGCTAAGCAAACATTAGCACATGCTAACAAACACGGACGTAATTTATAGTGTATCAAAAAATTCAGAAAATAAAAATGAAACTTGGAAATCATTTGCAATCGACGTCACAGCTGATCAGGTATTTCAAGATGCCGGCTCAACCGTCAGTTTCTTATTATCTTTAATTCAAATTCAAAAAGTATGCTAGATTTGTTATTTACGGTCGTTAGCCCCAGATAACAGTTAAATATCGCAGCTCAACTGTGTCATTATCCTCACTTATGAACAATATCAACACATTTTAGCTGAATTTAGTTTCAGAAGCGATTTATAATTCACATTGTTAACATCAACACGCCTCCGTGGCTCCGAGCTCCCAGTCCAGACCACTAGATGCACAGCTAACAAAGCTAACGAGCTAGCAGCAGTTAGCTGCTACTCCTGTGATCTGTTATGCATATGACAACAACAGCTAGTCAGTTCTTATAGTAAAGAAGCTCATGAGTCAGACGGAGTTGAGTCTCAGGACAGTGAGCTCAGAGCGGTAAGTTGTAACTGCTGTAATAAATTTATCATTTAACCACGTTAATCTTGGCTTTTTCTACATTTTACCTTTTTGGAAACATGAAATAAAAGTAAAAACACGTCCTGACTCCACAGCAGCAGAAGCCTCTGACAGTGTTTGGCTTCTGAAAATGAATTTTTAGTTTCCCACCCGGTCCAAACTGTGTTATTTTCTCTCAGTAGGTTGTGAATTCTCCTGGAGACGTTGAGGGCGAACAGAGTAAATCCCACAATGACTGCTTGTACTGCAAAATAGAGAATAAGGTGCCTTCAGACGGAGGGATGGTCGAATAAAAGATGGTCGAACTAAATAAGAGACCACCCTGGAATATAAAGACAATTTAGCATCTAAATCAGAACTATATCGATTGATTGTATCCATTCAGAATAATAAATATCAAGCCATTTACTGCATTTTTATACAACAAAAAAAGAAGATCTGGCTGAAGGACTGAACCCTTCGTCTCCCTCGTCACAAAGGAACCTGAAACTGAAAACTGGACCTAATCTCATCTGGAAGGACTCGCAATCATCTCACATGGACCGAAGTGCAGAACATGTTTTCATCGTCACGTCAAGCAGCACCGAGTGAAATATTCTTGAACAAACTCATTTATACACATTATTTTTGCACTTTGAGTTTCACCTGCCATCCCAGTGTTGAAGTGTCATTTTCTCTTTTTCTCTCCATTCGATCGAGATCTGCGGATGTCAGGGCGGGAAGCCCCGAGGTGGCTGGTCGAAAGTTCTCCGACCATTTGAACATGTTTTACCAGCCATTTGTTACTTTTGACCAGAAATAAACCTCTCAGCGCCGGTTTCTTTCCCGTCAAAGCGGCCGGCTTCGTCAGCCTCGTATAAATATTTACCAGCGTTGAACTGGTGGATGATGGGAAACTTTCCATCCGATGTTCTGAATGCAAACATTAACGACACACTTTTAGTTTCCCTGTGATTACGTGAATGCGCCGACTGTAGATATTTACTGTACAGTGTGTTCTATTTTCAGTGGGGCCGACGGCATCGATCTGTAACTGAGGTTCAGAATTGCTTGAATTAACAAAATGTATGCTCTAAAAACCAAAAGTTCTTCAGGCTTATTTGAGCGACTTGGGGTTCCTCACATGAACAAAAACAAGACAATAAAAATCCCTTCAGTGTTTTTTTGTAGAAGCCTTTTGTGTTCGAGGTTTATGGAAACGCCGTCATGGATTATAATCAGTTGACGGAGTTCCTCAGGGAACCATCGTGGGTCCCCTATTGTTTTCAATCTGAAGAACCACTTTGACTTTTTAGAGTGTGCTACTGATATTATTATCAATATTGTTGTGTGACAAGCTTCTACTAACATAATGTACTCCTTGGGCTGTTTTTGTATTTTTAGCATTTTTAATTTTGTTATGTGCTTACGAGTGTGAGATGATTTTTTTTTTTCTTTACTGATTTGGGCATCTTATGGAAGTACTAAAACCTTTTTAATTTTTAATATGTTTACAACAAAACCAAGAATTTTTCTGTGACTGACAAACAACTAATATGTTCTAATATTTTTAATACAGACTGTGATATTGATTTAATTCATCCCTGCATGCTTTACGCAAACACACCTCTGAATCATCACGAAGCCTCTCACCAACATTTTAATAGAAACGAGCAAAACACTTCTGCGACTTTTTAAAAGCATTCAGATAAACGAAACATGCCCAGCTGCTAGGAACTCCGGACCTCCGGGTCCTCATCACGTAACTCCAGTCGCCTGTAGAAACACTCACCCCTGTACAGGAGCCGTACAGTAACACCACGTCTAATCCAGACTAACACAGTCAACTAAACACAACTCTAAACTTCTCGAGGAGTTCTGGATCAAACCTACCTCGTATGGGATTATACAACATGTCACTCTGTTCCGCTGCGTGCCCGAGCTGAATCAAGCACATCCTCACTAAAGTTCCCACTTGAAGCTCCGTGCCGGTGATTTTGCATGTTGTAGCCTCTCAACGACTGACTGTATGTACTTTACATTACTGCCAACCTTTCCTAGAAATCATCCCTCAGTTGGTGTGTTTCCTTCCTTTGGGCAGGAGTTGCTTGCTAAGCCTCCAGTGTACACACTCGGAGATGACAGTGTTTTCAACAGAGATTCTTTGGGAATGTTTTGAAAGCTCTGACATTTGAGATCTGACAGTCGGTTGCAGAACAACAACTGTGTAAATGCACAAAAGATGCCTCTTCTTCTCTTCGCCTGTTTTGTCGATTCTGGGGTTGGTTTGCCGACCACAAAGCCCATCAATGCAATACCTGCAGCAACCGACTGTTGATTCTCAAATGTCTCAGTAGAACGCAAAAAAAAGACGGCCTGGAAGGTTGGAAATCAATCAGAACTGCACTGCTTGGTCTGCAGAAGTAATGTACAGTATGTGCAGTTTAATAACGTGCAAAAACACAGATACGTTTCTTTAAATGTTCTATTTAAATCAGTTTTTTTCTGCCCGGGTCTGCTCTCCACTATCGGTTTGCATGTGGTATTTATTACAGTATCTGCACTGAATGAAACTGTATTATAAACATGAATGTACATAACCATCGTTATATGAAAAACAACAATGCGAGTACTCACTTTGCTCCGCAGCGGGCAGCTTGTCCGGCTGAGTTTACAGCAGGAATGGAAGCTCTGGTTTTTAACACCGACAGAAACAGATCTGGTCTGACTGCTGCTGCTGCTGCTGCTGCTGGCAAAACAGGGAACATAAAAAATACAAGTAAAAGAAGTTAAAGCACATCAGATCTGGTTCAAATAGAGTTTAAAAAGTTGGGTTCTTCTGTTCCTGTGTAAAGGCAGTCTGTGTTGTGTGTATCTATACAAGGGCGATGGACGGAGCGTCTGAGTTGTACGTGACAACACGACGGAGCGCTTCATGGAGAAGAAAATATTTCTTGTTTATAATGTAGAGCAAAGAGAGACTGCAATAGTCCTTGTAAAATTGTACGAGTACAGTGTCAAATATGTGTCAACAGAGACGACATTATTTTAAAAATTATGTATGGAAGATTTTAGCTGTGTATATAAATATATATTACTTGTACTTTGTTTTTGAAATTGCAGAGATATGGAAAAAGTGGAAATATTTATTGCTCTAAAGATATAAAAAATCTGTTCATGTTGATGGAACGACGTGTCCTGTTTTTGTTTGGGTGGTCGTTCACACACACACACACACACACACACACACACACACACACACTACACAACCTCAGCACCAACCAATCAGAGAGCCGGTGGTTTGATCCCCTGCAGTCTACATGTTTGGACAAGAACCCAAAAAATCTTCCATTGCTTTTTTCTGAGAGTGAGACGTTCAGTAGGTGTCAGGACGAAGCAGGAGTGAGGGCTTGGTTAGCCTAGCTTAGCATAAAGACTAGAAGCAGGGGGAAACAGCTAGCCTGGCTCTGTCTGAAATTCAAAAGTTCACCTTCCAACCACTCTGTCAGCTTTCAGGCAGTTATGTGTTGGGCGTATTTCTGGATGAAGAATATGTGAGAATACGAGTTGTTCTTCACTGTTGATTTGCACAGGTTTTGATTTTTGGTCTCTGTACACACACAGTGGTACCAAACCTGGCAACCGCCCTGTGATGAGTCTGCACACTGTCACTGCATTTACAGGTGGTAATATTCAAAAAGAAGAACAAAGCCAAACAAAAGAGTCACTACAAAGTGCGTCCTCTTTTTAATAAGTAAAACTAAATCTGTCAGTTGAAGAAGTGAAAATTGTCTAAAACAAATCTCATTTATCTCACTGAAATGGTGATTGTGTCTAATATTAAGTTAAAGAGACATTTTAACTAGAAATAAGACAAATATACTTGGTGAGACTTTGAGTTTTTTAAGTGATGTTCTATTTATTCTGATGGGTTAGGAATATATAGCATCCAATGAAGACTAGAATTTAAATTACACCAGTGTTACAAATGTTTACAGCATCTTCAACATGAAACATGACCCTATATATAACTAGAAGCATACAGTATATTAAATTAGAATCACATCCCAATCAACAGGCACTGCAGCGTCATGTAATGAAGCATAAGAGAGAAGATTAAGATTAAGATTGTCTTTATTTATCCCACGACAGGGAAATTCACTTGTAACAACAGCTCGAGATTTTCGCAATATTACAGGAGAAAGAATCAGAAAATATGCATAAAGTTAAATAGCCAATAAATAGAAAAACACAAGATATTTACAAAAACAATAAGCGGATGGTCAGAATGAAGGTCCAGAATTGTCCAGAATTTGTCAGATTTACTTTATGAGACACTTTTGATTCTGAGTATAAGATGAACATTATGTGACTGTACAGAGAAATGTGTTATTTAGCATACAGCACCATGTGGACTGAGGTACTGAACTGTTCATCAGTGGACCAGCAGGTGTCGCTGTCTCACACCTGAAATCACCTGAACTCCAGTTAAGGGCCTTTAATAAGCCTTACATTTGAATTGCGAGATTTAATTAAAAAATGTTTTATCATATGATATAATATATGATATGATTTGATAAAACTTTCATTACATAAAATGACATTTATATTATGTCTTTATTATTTTTTGTGTGTTGCACTTCTGTACACATGTTTATATATTTTTTTTATATATTCATATTTATATATATATTTTAATTGTCTATTTGTTGTCACATTGACGGTGAAGCGGTCAGGCTTCCTGTTTTACCTAAAGAAAGAAGAAAAAATATTTTATTTTGTAGTAATTATTTTTTACGTCGATCACGTGATCGGCGTTTCCGCTCGAACAGGAAGTGTTTCTTCTTCTTCTCTCAATCGGCGGAACGTGTTTGTCGTGTTGCTCATTCTGAAAGTTCATAAATGTGGTAAGTTACGTGACATATTTAAACACGTAGTTTCGGACATTGTCAGCAGCCGGAAGCTCATCAAAGTCTGTAAAATAAACCATTAAATTAATCGGTTCGTAGAAACCGTCATTCAGCGCTGACTTACAAGGTTTACTAGCATAGTTAGCCGGCTAGCGTCGTTAGCCAACCTTCTATATAGGGAAACGGGCTAATGCTAACGCTAGCTGGTTGTCGTTGAATGAAGACGGGTCAGGTGTTAGCAGGAGGTTAGCTTAGCTACAGTTAGCTCCTGTAAAAGTAACGACTGGAGCGTCAGTTGTTTCCGGTTGCTGTGTTTTGGTTTAGCTAGCTGTTAGCTGCTGCTCAGGCCTTCTGTTGTCGACAGGTCAGCTCATTTATAAGTTAATGTGTCACTGAGTCGAAGCTGGACGACCTGTAGAGTCTTCAGGTGTGTAAGAAGACGAGGGCAGTTTATATGTAGGACTGCTTTCAAACAACAACGTGTGGATGTTAAATGTAAAACATAAATCAAGAGATGATTGCTGAAGGTTGTCCTGATGGATGAATATGACCTGTATGGTTTCTATTCTCTGCTCTACTGAGGCCTGATAAGGAAACCAGGTGTGTTCACCAGCTCCGGATTACCTGAACACACCTGATGCAGCTCGTTAGACAGAGAGCTGAAGCCCAGAACTGGTCTGTCCCGACACAGAGTCAATATCCAGTCTGTTAGAGATGAAGGTTAACATCCTGCTTCAGTTCTTGGTATTCCTTCACTCAGTTGATTTTGTGTTGGAAAAAAATGACCTGGCTGCTGAAACTCTGTAGTTTCCCTTTAGATTAATTATTTACAATGTAAGTCACAGAGCTGCACGTAATATTTCTAAAGCAGATAAACTTGACAACCTTTGAAAAAACACAGAAGTTCCCTTTAAAGGGGCTCAACAGTTAATTACCTGAGTCTCTTGGCTGATACAGGTAATTTACTTTTCATGCACACCTGAGTGATGTAATGAACACAGATGTGTTATTTGATAATCCAGCTGTGATGAGACTTTTTTCTTCGTGTTGTTCCACTGACGACACTCTTGTCTACGTTGCGTGGATCTGCACAGGTGCAGCAGTGTGTTTGTTCTTCTTCTCTGTGTTTATTTGCTGCTCACAGAACAACTTTTAAAGGAGCATTCCACCACATGCTGTGTGGGGATGCTGCAAATCTTCAGATTTAAGAAGCTGGACGAGGACGGTGTTTGACATTTTTGCTTGATTTTCTTTTGATCAATAAGTTAACTTGATATCGATGCAGCTGTAATAACAACCAGCAGTAACATGAAGTAAAGTCAGAATGCTTTATTATCAGCAGGAGCACATGTGATCATGATGTCATGAGTATCTGTGTCAGTGTTGTTGTTGTTAAAGGACCTTCTGGGTTTTATTTAATGGCGTCAGCAGTCAGTTTCTGAAGAATTGAAAGCAAACAAACATTGCTACAGTTTCAAACATTCCCTTCCTGCTAAAATAACCACAGTTTGTACATTTGTGTGGATCTTTGCTGCGACCTGAATGTGACCGGTTGTTTCTCCTGCAGATCGTCTGCCGTCTGTGTTTCTGTCTGTGTTGGCCGGTTGAACAGAGAGCGATGGCCGGTCCAGAGCTCCTGCTGGACTCCAGCATTCGCATGTGGGTGGTGCTGCCCATCGTCTTCATCACCTTCTTCGTCGGGATCATCCGTCACTATGTAACGCAGCTGCTCCACAGCGATAAAAAGGTCGACCTGGAGCAGGTGTCTGACAGGTGAGCTGAGTGTGACATCAGAGTTGAGCTTCCTGTCTGAACGCTGCCTGTGTTTCTGTCACATCACGTTATTTTTATGGTATATTAATAGAAATTCTGAAGAAAAAGCTCTCAGTCTGATTCATCTTAACTTTATTTATGGTGTGTTTTTTGTCAGCTGCAGAACATTTACTGTCTGAGTGTTTGGAGGCGCAGAGAGTCTGTGCACATTAGCTGTGAGCGTCTGTTGTTTCCACATGATTGTTCACAGCAGGAGTAAATCACTGAGAGCAGCAACACTAGTAAACTGTTACTGCAGCTTTTTCTTCTTCTGTCATGTCGTCTGGCTGTTGGCAGCCGGTGTTGAGCGGCTTTTTACCGCCACCTGCTGCAACACAGTGAGAACAGAAAGAAACGGAAACGATTTAAGAGGAACTGGATTATTTACACGACTTTCTGAACCTCAGTTATGTTCAGTGCTGTTGTCAACGACACCTCCGGCTGTCTCTGATCTGAGGTTGTGTCTGTGTTCAGTCAGGTGCTCCTGCGCAGCCGCATCCTCAGAGAGAATGGAAAGTACATTCCCCGACAGGTGAGCTCGCACCTTTCACTTTAGGAATACAAAGAATTGTCTGTTGATTGTTTGTTCGCACCACAAAAACCCAATTCAGGAAGTCGAGTTTGACAAAATTCTGTGCTCTGAGCTGTTGTGTGTCAACATGTTTTCTCTGTTTCAGTCCTTCGCCATGAGGAAACATTACTTCAACAACGCAGAGACCGGCTTCTTCAAGAAGGTCAAGAGGAAGGTGGTCCCCAAGAACCCCATGACAGGTGTGTGTGTGTGTGTGTGTGTGTGTGTGTGTGTGTGTGTGTGTGTGTGTGTGTGTGTGTGTGTGTGTGTGTGTGTGTGTGTGTGTGTGTGAGAGAGAGAGAGACACGTGTTCAGGTCTTTTAGATTTTATTTTGCCTTGTCGTACTTACACTAAAATTCGTCACCATGATCATATTTTGGTGAAATGTTAGTGTGTTAAAAGTGTGTGTGTGTGTGTGTGTGTGTGTGTTGCAGACACCAGCATGCTGACTGACATGATGAAGGGAAACCTGACCAACGTTCTGCCCATGATTGTGATCGGTGGATGGATTAATTGGGCTTTCTCTGGATTCGTCATCAGTGAGTTTTTCTTCATCTGTCGCTCATCATCATCATCATCAGACACCGTTTAGTTTTTCACCAGTAGGAAAAGACAAAAATGTATATTTTGAGGGACGTGTTGGAAGCTTCTGTGAACTCAGTGAAAGAAAACTCTGTGACTTTCTCTGTATGAGTCGGCATGTTTTTAAGTTTTTCAGACTTCTGGCAGAATCATGGTGTTAAATTAGAGATCGCAGTGGAACACGTGGTTTTACTGCAGACGGTGTTATTTTGTTCAGTACAGCTTTAAATATAACAACACATATAAAAGTTCTGCAGCTTGCGATTGTCAGAACTGCAACGATAAATAAATCTCATCTACTAAATGAATCACAGGCCGATCAGAGTCGCTGGTTAACAAAATGAAACGCCTCGTTCTTTTTTATCCTTTTTCCAACATTTTTTAGACCAACAACTTATTGATTAATTGAGGAAATGACTGTCGGATTGATGAACAATGAGAATAATGGTTAGTGGCAGCCACAGTGAGACAACGCAGCCTCGCTTTGAGTTCGTCACGCTGTGAAGAAGAGCGACGAACACCCTCCTGTGACACCTGCATCAGTCAAGAAATAAAAAGAGTCTCATGAGCTCTTAATGATCGTTGACGTGTGTTAATTATGGTTGTCTTGTTGCCGTCATGCAGCCAAGGTGCCGTTCCCTCTGACTCTGAGGTTCAAGCCGATGTTGCAGCGAGGGATCGACCTGCTGTCGCTCGACGCCTCCTGGTAATAACCGACACTGAAAACACCGCAGCAGTGAACACAACACTCACCACTGTTACAGCACAAACATCAGCTGACAACAACACGAGATGGTTTAACATGTATTCAGAATAATCTCGTCACACACGACGGAGCAGCGTTTCCTCTTCTGTGTGTATCTGTGAGCTCTCTGTCTGGATGTGCTGTGTATTGAATGTCGGACTCTGTGTGTCTCCGCTGTGTGCAGGGTGAGCTCGGCGTCCTGGTACTTCCTGAATGTGTTTGGACTGAGGAGCATGTACACCCTCATACTGGGTCAGGACAACGGTGAGTGTTTGCGTCTGATTTTTTACATTTTTGGATGAGAGAAGAAAGTGATGAGACGAGATCGTCTGAATCTACAAATCAAACGTTCGATTGATATCTTTTTTCAAAATTTGTGCCAATTTAAACCCTCAGAAGTTTAAATGCTGAGTTATTTTATGACTTTTAAGAGCTGATTTTTTCATGTAAGACATTTTGCGGACCTGCAGACGCCCTGAAGTTAAACAGAATGAAGTTGTTTGTACAGGGAGGTTTGTGTTGAGCTAATTCAGACGAGGTGACTGAAAAAGTTTACGAATATATCGACCAACGTGGAATGAAAATGAAAGCGTGAGAGAACCGATCACAGAACCTCTCGGGGCCGGTCCGTTTCTGATTTTGATTAAATCTGGTTTGTTCCGGTAGCTGCTGACCAGGCCCGGCTCATGCAGGACCAGATGACAGGCGCTGCCATGGCGATGCCCCCTGACCCCAACAAGGCCTTCAAGGTGAGACGCAGGTGTTGTATGACGCAACATACCGTGAAAGGGCAACGGGACGGGAAGAAGCTCAGCTAAAAGTCCATCAGAACCATTTTTATTTCAACAAAACACAATTCACACCGCAAGCAACTAGAGCGAAGACACTGTTAGAAAGTTGATTTGGATTGTGGGTCGGGTCGGCATCATCCCAGAGCGTCAGCGTGTGAGACCCAAAAATCAACTTTCTTACAAACTGGACTTTTTAGTGTGATTGTGTGTTGTGATCAGAATTATTTAGAACTATTAGCTGATATTAATCCCAGGAGACAACAAACCAGTATGACAGCAGGAACGTTCAATTTCAGATATTAAAATGTTTTTGGTTCTGGGCGAGATCGGGTCTACGAGACACCAGATTCTAATCAAAGTATCTTAACATTGAAGCTGATTCGTCACCTTGAAAACATAAATTTAGCTTTAAATGTGTTAAACCTTGTAAAGGAACTCCTTCATTCGCTGCTGTTGGACCGGGCCGGCGTCTCTGCAGGTACACTGAGACGTGTTGGCTGGTTGGACTCACCTGCTCTGTTTGTGTGTGTGTGTGTCAGAGCGAGTGGGAGGCGCTGGAGATCGTGGAACACAAGTGGGCCTTGGAGAACGTGGAGGAGGAACTGATGTCCAGAGACCTGAACTTCGGAACCTTCTTCAGTCAGGACCTCAAGTCCACCATGTTCTAAAGTAACGAGAACCCGCGAGCTCTGGAACGTCTGCGAACGCCTCTGAGCCGAGCCGTCCAGAGCGAAGGTTCTGGAACAGTTTACACAAATCCTGATTTAAATAGATGAAACTGTCTGATTGGTCGGCTCGTTCACTTTCTGCCTTGTAGAAGTCTCTAAATTCTGAGTGTCGCAGTTCAGATCTATGTCGTGCCTTCAAAGACAGAAACCGTGGAGCTAAAGTGCAGCGCTGCAGTAACTCAGCGCTGCTGCTGACACGGTTTATGTAAAATGATGATTCAGTTTTAGGAATTTCCTTTTTCAATCATGTAATCTGAGATAAACGGATCAGCGGCTAACCTTCCTGTTCCTGAGACAGCGAGCAGAATAAATTGATAGAGAAGTTAATATAACGCTCATGGTTTAATTATTCTGGATCCATTATGTTGTACAACATTACTGAGCCGAAAACGTGTCTGTCGCCAGTTCAAACCAGATATTTATTATTGTTCCTCATCACTGAGTGGGACTGGTCGGCTCACTGTGGAGCAGACGAGTTCTCAGAGGTTCCAGAGCGGCGGGTCGTTTGAGTAAACCAGCAGATTCTGCACCAGACGGATCCTCTCAGGAAGACGAGTCTCTGACGCGATGACGTTGTTGAAGACGACCGGGACGTTTTGGGAGGACGAAACGTGTCAGAGAAGCTTTTTAACTGACGGCAGGATGTTTGTTTCACCCTGCAGGACACTTTGCATGTTCTTTTCTACACTGTGGTCGTCGGGCTGCGTTCCAGAGCGACGTGGAGCGAGTGCAACAGTTAAATAAAGGTGCCATCACTACTAATCTGATTCTCTCGTCTGTTTTGTCAGCGCTTCACTTCTCCGTGTGTGTGTGTGAACTGTTCCTTTAAACCTAAATGACAGCAGAATCTCAAAGAATCACGGGGGAAAGTTTCAGTGCACAGAAGCCAAAAGTGTAAAAACTCTCTTGTCTCATTGTGATAATAATCATCCTTTTATTCATATCAAAAGATTGAAAGTACAATAAAATATTTTCATCTGATATTTGACAGGGAAGACCAAAGAAAGAAATCACCCCAAGCTTCCCTCCTGCTCGGCCCAGGAATGGTAATAATAATAATACATTTCTTACAATACAAAAATACTGTACACAGCCGCTTTAAAACCCGTCAGAGCTCCGACCGACCGCAGAGAGGAAACTTCACCTGCGTCTGTCTCTGCACAGCCGGGAGACAGTCGAACAGCTCGCCTGTCATTCTGACAAATAATTACACGTCTGAATACAAATTGAATCTATAAATATGAAAAATAAGCTTCTCAATGTCCTGCACCAGTCGATCATCAGAATCATTCAAGGAAAACAGAACCTGTCGTCATGTGACGGCTGAAATGATTCCTTAAAAAAATAAATACAGGCAAACAAAAAACTACCAAAATATACAAAGACTGAATCACATCCCGGCAGCTTTGTTCAGTGTTAAATTATCTGTTTCTCTGCTACACACACACTCCTGATTACCCATAATCCCCTTTGTGCTGCTCCGCGGTCCACTTTAACGTGTTTCTGCTGAACTCTTGAATCTGCTCTCATTCGGACCAGCAGTCAGTCTGTCGTCTGCAGACAGGACAAGTCAAAATTTAACACAATTAAAAAAAAAAAAAGTTTCCTTCTCAACTTTGATGTCAGTGTTTCAAAAGCTGGATTTTTAATTTACAGATTCAAACTCCACAAACGACAACAGAGAAGTTAAATCAGATCCGGATATTATTGTGATTATAACCAGTTTAAAATGTATTCTTGTATTTACATCTGTTACATTTCTGTCTGTAAATGATTAATTAAAGATGATTTTTTAAAAAGGTACATAAGACGTGTCCTGAAACAATAAGAGCTCTGATTGGCCGACACGTGTCAGCAGGTCTTGAGGAGATCGACTGCGTATGTGAAGTCGTATGAAGCCGTTTGTGGCTCCAGAAGACGCTGCGTGTAAAATGATGAACTGCCTTCAATGACGTCACTCAGTTGCATTGTGGGTAATGTAGTTGGCAGGCGTTTAGAAGCAGTCCACTGTATTAGACTCATTCAGGGAGTTTAAAAACAAAACAAACCTTTATTTTTCCACACGTTCTTCATTTTTAACACCTGCTGCCTACATTACCCACGATACAACTTGCTCGCTGAATGATTTATCAGATTACATGCAGCTTCCTCTGGAGCCACAAACGGCTTCATACGTCTTTGTTCACATCTACAGTCAAACTCCCCAAAACCCATAAACCCACTTTAATGTGGAGAACTGGCGGAGTTTACCTTTAAACTGTGACGGTGTCTTTAACTAAAAATAATCAGAGTAGAAACTGAGAGATGGAAAGTAATAAAAAGTCTAATAAAAGTTTTTTTAACAATTTGTTTTACAGGTGCTGCACATAAGATGCTGTTGTCATTCTCACAACAAGTGTGTCACCTGAGTCACAGTTAGCTCAGTTAGCTGTGCAGCTAGCAGATTGGACCGGTGGGGGGGCGTGTTCCTGCTTACATGGCAGGCACAGGAGTTCTGGTGCTGGACGGGCCGAGGGAAGCTGGTTAGCATGCTAACTTTAGACAAGATGACGTCAAAATGGCTTTTCTTCTTTCAGTTTGCTGATAATTTTATTTTTTTTAATGATTTCTGCTCAAATTCTTCTGTATTGTCCCTTTAAAATGTGGACACAGAATATGGATAGAAGATTATTAACTGAGTCGAATGATCATTTTATGTACTTCAGTATTTTCAAATTGAGAAATGTGTCAATAAACCAGGTAACCGGAGGGTTTCTAATGAATTATTGATGATGGCTGTAGAAGGAAGAGCAAATTAAAGATCCAATATGTTTCCTCCCTGCAGCAGACGGTCCAAACTGGATTTTCTACGTTACGCGTCTCGTCCAGGCTCAAATCATCCTCTGAGCTCCTGGTGCATCAAACTACCTGAGTATCACGTGTCCACATCGTCTACCGAGCAGAGAAAAAAACCCACAGATAAGATCGTGACATTTAATCTGACACGTCGCCTGCAGACGTGCTTCTTATGTTTGGGGGGGAAAAATTAAAAAATCAAAGAATGTTCAAGTGTGAAAAATCAAAAACTGTAAAAAGGAGAAAAGGCCCGTCGATGTGATGAGGAGGAAAAAAATTACCGTCAAGTAGAATTAAATAAAATCTCGAGGGTTCACTCAGTCTGTTTCCATGGTGACGTAGGAGGCGGCGCCCGGCTCTGCGCTGTCGTCGTCTTTGCAGGAAGTGATGCTGTTGGCGGGCTGGGTGGAGGAGGCGGGGCTTGTGTTGGGGGCGGGCAGAGTGGGTTTTCTGATCTTGTCTTGTCGATGGTAGAACAGGACGTAGGCAGCGTTGGTCTGAGCGAGAAGACGACACAAAGTTAACGAAACAAACGACTTCAACAAAGACATTTTTCTGTTTTAGATCAAAAATGTAAACGAGCTGAAGAGATTCAGTACTGACCACGATCTGGTCCTCTCTGGCGTACGTCACCTTGCTGTCGTCAAAGTAATACCACTGACCGTTGTCCTTGTTGCACGCATAGCTGGTGTCTGGAGGAACACACACACACACACACACACACACACACACACACAGTCAGAAGAAGTCATGTGACTAATCTTTGATCACGTCAGCTGACAAGAAACTTACAATGTCCGTCTCTGAGTCCTCCGTAGTGATTGGACACAGCGATGAGGTCATAACGGCTCGGAGGCTCCCCATTGGACAGATTTTTCCTCAGCAGGCAGCCAGAGAAGTCCAGTTCTCTGCAACAGCAACCACACAGTTCAGTGTCTGACCTGCTGTGTGTGTGTGTGTGTGTGTGTGTGTGTGTGTGTGTGTGTGTGTGTGTGTGTGCGTGCGTGCGTACCTGAGAGGGAAGTCCACGATGCTGTCGAGTTTCTCTCTGGTGAACTTGGTGTAGGAGAACCTCTTGAGGTGGATGATGAGAACCTCCGGCAGAGACCAGAGGTCCAGCTTCTTCGTGGCGAGCTGGTGCTTCTTACACACCGGACAGTACCTGCAGACACACACACACACAGTGTATTACACATTACTAGTCACCATGGTGTGAAAGTCTTGCTGGGAGGAGCGTTGTTGTTTCACACAGCTTCAGATTAACTTGACTATCAAACTTATTGATTGTTGTGATTCATAGAAAACCTGTCGTCTGTCTCAGCAGGACTTCACACCAGAACCCAACCCAGCTGTCCGTACGGCTCTGAAAAGGGAACACGATTGGCTACAATCATGAGTGGTTGATTTGTTGATAGCCAATAACAGCGTGTTCCACCACCGCAGCAAAGACACATGACAGAGCTGAGTGGGAGCGCTCGATGTGCTGCAGGGGTTGTCCCGAGTGACAACACACCAGGAGAAGGTGGAGACAGCTTTGTGTTGTAGGCAGCAACATGAAGAAACGTGTGTGGTGTGTGTGTGTGTGTGTGTGTGTGTGTGTGTGTTACCATGGGTTCTCCTCCTCCAGTGTCTCCACAGTGGTGAACAGCTCGATACACTCCTGCAGCTGGACTGTGGTCTGCTGCTGAGGAACCTCCATGCTGGCGTGTTTCACATATTTCTACACAGGAACATTAAAGAGACGTTTAAATCACAGAAGAACATTAAAGTCTTAAAACATGTCAAACACACGAGTAGGAGCCAGTTCTTTATCAGTTCAGTATTTTTAAGTTACGTCAAACATTAATTGTTGTGAATTGAGTCCTTAATGATTTACATTGTAAAGCACTAAAGCAGCATTTAAACTGAACTGAACTTTCCTTTCCTGCATCTCCATACAGTCGGACTGTGTGTGAATAACAAACACACGTGTTCACACTGACCTCGGCCTCGTTCTCGTTGTAGAATCTCTTCTTCATCTCGGGGTCCCAGTCGATTGCCACGTAAGGCTGAGCTGCAGACACACAGAGGCAGATCTGGAGTCAGTCACATTCATCAACACAGCAGACAGAAGCACAGATTCATTTACAACAAGGACAAAATAATGAAGAATTTGTCGGAGAGCGTTTCACCAAGTTTGTAAAGTTTCTCCTCGCTCAGCTACAGGAGCAGCGAGGGGAGAGATTTTCAGAGTTTGCTCTGCGTTGTTTTCTTTCCCGTGTTTATGATTGAAAACTGGAGGGAAAAAGTTTTGCTAGAATATTCTTTCAAATTTCCTTAACTTTTTTTTCCATCTCTGAAAACTTTTGGATTTTTTTCCACTCGGCTTCAGCCTTAAAAAAAACAGAAAATCTGAAAACTTTAAAAACATTTCTGTCTCTCAGTTTCACACATAAAAACAATTCTGTTGAGAAGAAAATACTTTTTCTCCTCATCTGGTTTCATGGATTGAAAAAAACTCATTTCACACATGAAAAACTGTCTTCTGGAGATTTGGAAGTTTTTTCTCTTGAAGAAACCGAAATGTTTTCATGAAAGAAAAAAAGAAATGTTTCTGTGCACATTCAGAATTCTTCACTTTGCTTTTCATGCCTGTAAATGAGTGAGCAAAAAAAATGAGAAAAAAGTCAAAGGAAATAATTTTATCTCCTGTAAAAAACATCAACACATCCTGTTTGTTTTTTCTGCTCAGACTGGAGAATTTTCACGAAGCATTTTCAGAATTTTAATAAACAAATCCCTCTTCCACCCATGAAAACAAAATCGTTTTATCTCCTGAATAACCATCAACACGCTGAAAATCCTCCTGAATACTTTTTTCTGTTCGGTCGGGAAATGTAATACTTTTCTGGCAAAATAAAAACAAGTTGAAAAAAATGTATGCTATTTTTTATACAGGAAATTAAGTGAACAAAAAAATGTTTTCATGAGAAAAAAGACATTTCTTTTCATGCATGAAACCGAGTGGAAAAAAATAAAAACATTTTTTATCCTGCTTTAAAAAATGGACTCTGTTTCGAGTCACCAGAACGGTCAACAGCAGCTCAGTTGGTAAAGTCTGAACCTCGGACCGCCGCGGCTCTGTTTCAAACAGGAAAAGAAAATTAATTGCCCCCTGAATTCAGTGTTTTCAGTTCAAACGTGAAAACAAAAAGTTTTCTCCAGAATTAATAAAATTCTCCTAAATGTTTCTACTCCTAAAACAAAACAAAATACTTTAACATATTTGAAAAAAATTAAAAATGAAGGCGCTTACAGAGATTATCCTGGCTGAACTATTTTCTCACCCGTTCTCAGAAAACAATTCCGACCAGAGAAAATTCTTTGATTCTCCTCAAGCCTCCTGTAACTCTCCAAACTGTTCGGCTTGTTAAGGGAGTCGGGTTTATTGATGTTATAAGTTCTGTGGTTGGTTGGTCGTGTGTGTGTGTGTGTGTGTGTGTGTGTGTGTGTGTGTGTGTGTGTGTGTGTGTGTGTGTGTGTGTGTGTGTGTGTGTGTGTGTGTGTGTGTGTGTGTGTGTGTGTGTGTGTGTGTGTGTGTGCGTACAGCTGAAGGACACGGCGCTGCCTCCCTCTCCCGATCCTCTCTCAGTCGTCCCGTTGGAGTTGACCGCCTGGATGGTGAACAGACTCTTCCTCCTCTTGCGACACGACCTCCTCTTAGCTGGCTGCTCATTGGCTGGTGGGCTGGGAGAACACGCCTCCTCCTGCTTGTCTTCCTCTGTGGTGTCACAGGGCTGCGGCGGTTGCTCTGCTGGTGGTTCTGAGCCGGGGTCGATTGGGTCGGTGGTCCCGCAGGGATCGACATCATCAGTTTTAGCATCGGCGTTGCAGAGGGGCTCAGTCTGGTTCTGGCACCCGTTACTGGTGTCGGTGTCACCGTGGTCCAATGAGGGCTGCGTGTGGTTGACGGTGGGGACTGGCTCTGCTGTAGCAGCGCCGTCTGATTGGCTGTTGGCTGATGCATCGCCGTCGCAGGGTTCTGTCTGAGACGGCCCGGCTTTCTCTGCAACCTCCTGCTCCTCATCTGGGAAACAAGACCGGACCAATCAGAGTGGAGATAAAGCTGAGCTGCAGCTGAACAGAGCTGAGAACGGTTCTTTTCCCTGCACATTCATGTTAATTTAAGCAGTTTTTGATGATTCACTTGACTGTCTGGTCTCTAAACTGTCAGATAAACTGAATAAAGTGACGTGTCGTCCAGTTTACTACAATGTGCATCCTTATTTAGATGGATGGCTGATTAGAACACTTGAGCTGAACAGACTGTTTTCTTTGTAGAATAAAGTTTTCTGTTTTACTTCATCATCAGTGAAATGTTGTGGTTTCTTTCTTGTGACAAATGTACTTATTGTAAGTGGATTTTTGGAGAAAAGCATCTGTTAAATTCCCTAAATGTAAATATAAGAGTTTCATTCCTCTCTGCTACAGTTTGTTAGATATACAACACTGAGTGTTTGTCTGTTCCTGACGCGTCTGTAACCGTTAACGGTCAAACCTTTAAATCTGGTCTCTGAAAACTTTACGTCAACACTGAACAGCAGTACTCAGTTGTCTAACTGGTTGGACATTAAGACTAATACTGGACTGGACCAATAATACTGGATTTTACCACTAGGTGTCACCTGTGCCCCGGCCGGCCCCCAGTGGAACATAACAGGAGCCATGA
Organism: Diplodus puntazzo; assembly: GCA_963678695.2. Taxonomy (NCBI): domain Eukaryota; kingdom Metazoa; phylum Chordata; class Actinopteri; order Spariformes; family Sparidae; genus Diplodus; species Diplodus puntazzo. The sequence continues at coordinate 32,978,177 of OZ023165.1, forward strand.
ATGAGACACATCATGGTTTATTCTCACAGCAACCTCTAAACTTTGATCAGTTCTTTAATAAATAATGTGAACAAATAAAAAAAAAACTTGGATCTAACAGAGTGCAACTTGTGAAAAGACATCGTGCACGTGGAAACTTTGCAAGTTTTTCATGACACATTTCTGTAAATGTTTTACACTTAGAGCTCTATTCAGAAATCAATAAGTGTTTTTGTCCTCTTTGTCAGATTCAGTGTAACACAGACATGATAACCTGCACACAGCGGTTACTGTGACCGCTCTCTGTCGTGCACTGTGTGCTCAGATATCAACTCTCGTACATCACAGCGAAACATGGTGGAGGCTGCTGCTAACTGCTGCTAACTGCTGCTAACTGCCGCTCTTTCTCTACCTGCACCTGACAAACGCTGGTTCACATAAACTCAACCAGTCTGAGCTGCTGCATGAGACGAGACCTGAAACTATCTCGACCCGCCTGCTGCCCTGCGCCACCTCTGATTCTGTTAAACACTCTGAATATAAATATGAACATTGTTATTAATGTTGAGTTTGTGACATTACCGTCACTGATGCCGTTGGTCTGAGTCTTATACAGCTCCTCTTCCTCCTCCTCCTCCTCCTCTTCTTCCTCTTCCTCCAACTCTTCAGAGGGGTCAGGAGGTCGCACATAGCGCCTGCACACAGAAGAAACCAGTTTGATTTTTTAAAATGTTCTGTGTGTGTTGTTGTGTGTGTGTGTGTATGTGTTGTACTCACGCCAGTCTCTGCAGGAACAGGTTGTAGAGCGCCTCCCGGCTGCAGCTGCTGCGCGGCACGCTGAGCAGCAGCGGGTGACCGAACAGCGTCGTGCCGTACGAGCTGCTGCCCGAGCCGTAGTCTCTGTAGTGGGAGCGCTCCCTCAGGTAGAGAGCCAGCAGCACCTGCTCCTCCTGCTGCTCCTCCAGCACGCTCAGCTCGTACCTGAACAGGTGAACGTCCAGCTCATGAGTCACCAAACAGACAGTCTGACAGGAAACCAAACGCTCAGAGAAAAACTGGCTGATGAAGTGTTTCTTACACAAAGATGTCGTCTCGGTCCAGAATGCAGCTCAGAGACTCGTCAGTGTTGTAGATCTTATAGAAACGATGGTTGAACACGTCAGCTACCACCATCTGAAACACAGCGGCATTCCAGAGTCAAGTCTCCTGAAAATCCTTTGTTTATTCTCCCATGAATAAGTCAGAACACTGTAAACTAGCTCTGCTTTTTAAAAATGGCGGTCCTAAGTGGTTTGAGTTGGTCCTGGGTAAGACCCCCCTCCTGCTGATGTAAGTGGTTCTTTGTTCCAGACCAGCAAAGTGCCACTCCGGAACCAGGTTTCCTGGCCGAGAGACTATTCTTTGGCTGTTGAAATGAAAAAACGCTCTGAACCGACTGAAAGACTTCCAACTAGAAGAAAGAAAGTCGTGTGGCCCAAGAACAAAACAATAAACAGTCGTTTGTCATAAAAAGACGAAGTTATCAATTAAAACATTCACATGTTCTGAAAAGTTTTCTGTTGTGATGAGCAAAGAAACTCAAAAGGTCTTCTGATGGTGGTACGACATCCTGTGAAGTGACTCACACACACACACACGCACACACACACTGACCTGTGTGGGAGGAATGCTGGTCATCTCTGACAGAGCAGAGCAGAGGTCGGACACTTTTCCTGCTTTAGGAACCACAACGCGATGCTGCGAACACACACAAGAAAACATTTCACATCACATTCATGTAGCCGTACATTATTGTTTATTTTTCCTAACTGTCCTCATGTTTAAGATTATTAACATTCAGTCGATCACAAACAGTAAACTGCTGTATATTCAACAGCAGGTAGAAGCTGTTACCTGTGCAGGTTTGGCGTAGGGGTCCAAAGAGACGAAGAAGACTTCCATGACGCGCTCCTTGCTGACAGGAAGTGGGACGCTCAGGTAGCAGAAGGGGTCGAAGGTCACAGAGACCTTGTGGCACTCCGGACAGACGAGCGTGGACTTGAAGAGGCCGTGAAACGTGTCGACGATCACAGAGTCGTTCCGCCGGCGGTGGTTGCGCCACGCCTCCTCGGCCACTTCCTGCGGGACAGGAAGGAGAAACGGGAATAATAAGGAGAAGATTAAACAGGTGTGAGGTTTGTGTGGAGAAACACTGAGGTGACAGGAACCAGCTGGTTCTCAGGTGCGGTCGGAGAAGCTCACCTGGTCCGGTCGTCCGTCGGCGTCGCGCAGCTCGATGTACTCTTTGTTTTTGACTCTGTTCAGGTCTTCGTGCAGCCCGTCCAGCAGGAAGGACA
>OZ023165.1:32985491-32990491 GCA_963678695.2 Diplodus puntazzo
TATGGCTGAGAATGTGTCTGCTTTACTGTAACATGCACCTGTAGATGAGAATATTTGTCTAAAATCAATAACAGCAGAGATCATACGTGGAAGGCAGTAAAACCAATCCCGGCGCAGGACTTGTATTATCAGACTGTGCTTGTGTAAAGTTCACCGACCTGATGTGTTTAAGTTTCCTGGTCGGCTCTGTGATTAACAAGACAGCGAACGGAGAATTAAATCAGGTGAAGTTTAAATCCTGTTTGGTGCCAGTGACAGCTGAAAGCTTCTGTTTTAACTGAGAGCTGCTGAGAGTTGTTTCTCAGACGGAATCTAATTCTGAGCATCAGGTTTGAAGTCTTGATCCACCTCATGGGATCCCACGTCTACTCTCACAGACAGAGTTTAGACTGAATGAGACTAAACTAAACTAGAAGCCTGATTTGTTCTTTTTAACTCTGAATATGGTTTAGCTGTCATTTTGTCTAGTTCAATATCAGTTTACATGTTGTGTACATCATTCAGCTTATTGCCACCATCGCTGCTGCACCTTCAATCACTAATTTCCTGATTTGGTACCGTTTGCTTTATTGCTATTTATATTATATTTACACACACCTTATCTCTGCTGTCCATATTTTTATTTTGTTTTTCTGTGTTTATCATTGTACTTTTATTTTTCCTATTTCTTGTATACATCTTATTTACTAACTAAGTATTTGCCATTTCTGTAGAGTAATCTCTCAGCAAAAAGAACTTCACACAAGAGTACTTTTACAACCGGAGTGAAAATAAACATGTTATACGAATATATTCATATCTATAAAATGTCCTGTTTTTGTATGTATCTTTGCAGTATAAAACCAATGAAGCAACAACTGTAATAGCACAGAGTAGTCTGACGCAGAGACTCAGATGCAGTGTTGAATTTTCTGTTTTTCTTTCTTTTATATAGTTGTGATGTTCATTACTTTGGATTTTAGACCGTTGGTCAGAGAAAACTAGCAACTTGTAGATACAATACAAAGTCAGTGTTTTAATATTTATAACATTAATGATGTAGTAGTAAAACCTCAAAGATATGCATTTTCTGCATAACTGAATAAACAAACTGTTTGAAGCTAGAAAGGTGGCAGGGTCCGCCAGGTATAAACAAAGTAAAACAGCATAAACTGTGTTTTCCTTTAAGGTCAGTTTGTTTATTCAGTCATGGAAGCAAAGAGAGTTTGTTTATTTAGTTTGTTTCTGTGTAAAAACAATCAGTCAGTGATGATTTTTCTCATCTGGTTATTAGAGTGCTCCGTCAACACACCAAATATTAGCTGGTCGATTAACAGAATAATTAGCGGGTCAGCTGAAAGTGAAAATGTTCGTTAGCTGCAGTCCTGCTTCACTGTGAAAGTGTGAAACTATGATGACGTGCGAGGAGTAAAATCTGGGAAGTCCAACTCTGAGTAGAATCAAAAGTGGAAGCTTACGAGGCGACCGTGAACGTACCAGCTGGTTGACAAGCTAGCGTTAACGTTAGCAGCGACGGCTAACGGCCAGCAACGTCCGCTTGGTTAGCATTAGCTATACAGCAACAGCGGCTAACACCCGACACCGAGCCGTCAAAGTGCCGCAACAAACTCACCCCGACACCCGAGCGGCTTGACTCTGCCGCTAAAGCTATTAATAAGCGTTAGGTAACGTTAGCCGTGTGATGCTATCAGTTAGCCCTGTCACTGTGTGTGTGTGTGTGTGTGTAGCAGAGCGGGCGGACTCTCACCAACTGTCCCCAGCGCGGAGCTCACACTGCCGCAGCAGAGACTCGATCTCCCGTCGCTGGGTCTCCAGGCCCGGCGGCTCCGCGGCGGAACAGCGGCTGTTGGCCGTCATGTTGACGATCAATCACTCATAAATGTCGGAACCGTTGGAAATATTAAACGGAGCCAGGAAACGAAAGGCAGAAGCCAACCCGCCGCATTGATCAACCGATAAACGGGGAAGCTTCACAGGGCTGTGTTTGCGGAAGTAGGAAGTGGTTCAGGCTCGGCTGATGACGACTTCCGGTCTCAGTCTCTGCGCTGCATCCATTTCTACATAAGGTGATAAAATACAACATCACATTCATACAAATACGAACTATTATAAGTGATATATTGTAAATATACAGACACACATTTCCCCCTCTGCTGAGCTCTTTTAGCTCAGTGTTTTGTTTGTTTCTGGGAGTACTCCAACATGTCATCTGATAAACTGAACCAAGTGATGTCAATCAGTGGCTACGTTGCGTTGTGGGTAATGTAGGCATCAAGTTTTGAAAAAGACAAGAATGTGTGTAATAAAGAAGAATAATTATAAAACTGCCCATAAAACATGTTTTTACACTACCCACAATGCAACAAGACCTGCAATCACACTTCAATGTGTAAAATTGGTGGAGTTACCCTTTAAGTGCATCTATTACCAGAAAATTACTTTTGAATGCTTAAGGCACAATGTAGATTTGGAGAAAAAAGTCACAAAGGTAATGATACAGACTCAGAAATATTTCTGTTTTGAATAAATCAATAAGGTAAACAAGCTGTTCTCAGAGGAGAATCAGGTATAAAGGTAACAGTATAAACTGTGATTTCCTTTCAGGTCAGTTTGTTTATTCAGTCATGGAAACAAAGAGAGTTTGTTTATTTAGTTTGTTTACACAGGAAAGAATCAGCCAATGTAGATCTACTGCACCTGTCAGCTGTAAACACACCTGCACACTACCTGCTCAGCACCAGACAGCAGACAGGAGCAGTTAGGGACCAGCTGGTGAACACAGTGTAGCATTTACCAGCTGAAGAGCCGCTCTGTGTCGGCTGTATGTCCACGTTCACTATCATGTTCATATCAACTCTATAAAGTGATTGAATGTCAATTTTGCACTTAAAGCTTGTTGCATTGCTTCTGTCAAAATCAATAAATGCAGATTTTATATATATATATATATTTGAGTTGCCTGCTCATTTTATTGGTTTTCCATTCCATTTGTTTCTTGGTAATTATTTTAGATTTTTATCTTTGTTCTTCTTGTATATTTTAGCACTAATTTCAGTATTTAATTCCATGTTTGATAAGTCATCATCTATTATCATTGCTATCCCTATTATTATTAAAATAAAAATAGGGATAATAAAAATGCAGTCTTATAATTTGTCATCTGAAAACTTTGTGTACATTAACTGTTCAACTCCTGAATAACTGAACGACTTATAATCCTAATATACAGGTATAATTTGCTAATTGTGTGTTTATGATGAATGCTTTTTTTGTTTGCAAGAGTTCCCATCTGCAGTCTAGATTGCCGACAAGGGCGCCGCCATATATCCAATCCATACCGGAAGTCCCAACCAGAAGTTGGTTAATCACCAAAATAAAACCAAAATAAAAGCCGCCATTTATTAAATCCATACCGGAAGTCTCAAGCGGAAGTTAGTTAATCACCAAAATAAAAGCTTAACAAACACGTACGTTTACACAATAGACTGTATGGTTTACACATAACATAATTCTATGCATTTTGTGCATTTACATGTTTATGGTAGCGGTATAATTGATTTGTTAATTGTCTCGCCACAACTTTACTCAGAAGTTAGTTAGAAGCCTTTAATAATCACTAAGTTATAATGTTAACATTTCATGGATTTAGCTTCAATATCAATGTTATGAATAAAAATGTGAATATTATGTTTGTGTGGTGGTGGTGGTAGGGGGCAGACACACACTTCTTTATGTTATTTATTTGTTTATTATTTTGCAAAATAATATAAATAAATCTGAACTTTGGATAAGTCCGGGTTCAAAATCTTCATTTCATTTGTTGACATATTACAGTCAAAAATCGACGACACTTGTGCTGAGGTGCCCTAATTACCTGAATTCACCCATTTACAATATTAAAGTAAAGTAATTTGATTACATTCTGTTAGTATTGGAATAATAACAAATAAAGACCAGAGAAATGAAATATCAATAAAAAAGTGACCATTTTTTAATCCTATTAACAATTGTTTGCCTGTGTTGGTTCTAATAATATTGTTTTTATTTTGAGTTAAGCCTGTTTTGACGAAATAGCTTGAGAAATCACAGGAAACAGGATGCAGTAAAACACCCTGAGCCAGGAGTTGAACCATTCTGAGGTAAAACCTCTATATTTGGGATACCTGCTGTACCACCTGAGCTGTTGGTCTCTCTGATCTATCAGCATAAACTAGGTCAAATAAGTCCCGCCCACAGATTTTCTGGCGAATCCAGGTGGTGCGCGCAGAAAGGGGCGGTTTCCCGCGCGAAGTTACTGCATTTCCCTCCAAAACTTAATAAGTGTATATAACTTGCTGACAGAGTGTCACTCTGTTTGGAGCAGCTCTCCTCTGAGGACACGAACACGGTGAGTAAACTGTTCTGTATGATTCTGCTTTATGTGCCCAGTTACCTGCTCAGTACAGGTGTATTCATGTCTGTGTGGGAGCTGTACAGATCAGTTTTTACCTACAGATCTCAGGTAATCAGCCCAGGTAATGTTCCTTCATATATCAGAGCTCCACCGAGTAACTACCTTCATGTTGTCTGCGGGTTAAAATGGAGCCAGCCTCCCTCTCATGTCGGTGAGATTTGTGTTTGCCTCAAATGTTTCTGAAATAACTCTGAACAGAAGCTGCAGAGGTCTCATTTAACTGTTAAGTGTTGAGGTAAATTCGGCTGGAACATAATCCTTTAATTACATCCAATTAAATCCGCAATGGATGTTGTGTTTTGCTCGGTGCACCAAACTCCATTGTGATTTTGGTCGTTTTATCTCTGCCTGTTTATTACATGAATAATGCTCAGTTAATTAAACGGTGGTCACTCTCTCAAAACAAGTTGTGAGTCTGGGTAAAGTCGGCATGAAACTTTTTTGAAATGTATGTATTCTTTAGAAAGCTGGTTAGCTAACGTTTGCTGGTCAGTGTAACTGAGGGATTATGCTATGTTAGCTAGCTGACTTTAAAGTTGTTGCAGAT
>OZ023165.1:32992991-32999458 GCA_963678695.2 Diplodus puntazzo
GCTGGGGGGGCACTTCCATCAAGGAGTGCTGCTGCCATGAGGGGGTGTACTCGGTCTGCAGCTGTGTTTGGGTGACTGCTGTTTGTCAAAGAGACGTCCACATGAATGCTAGGACTCATGGTTTCACAGCAGAACATGGCATTGGAACCCAATGATCCATGTTATTTATTTCACCTGTCACTGGTTCTAATGTTGGTGCTCTCAGCGTATACACATGTTAAATACTTTATGAATTAAATCAAATAAATGCATTTAGGCACTGTAACCAGACTTGTTTATATTCCCTCTCAGTAAAAAAAAAAAACCTGTTTAAAATACTTCTACTTCCTTTGAGCCCTGTGGGTTTTGAGCTGGGACTTTTTGAATGGACAGCTTCATGTTTGTAGATTCAACATTAACATTAGCCTCGGCCTATTCACGTTGCAGGCAACCGAAAAGGATTGTAATCAGTTTCAGACGTGCAGCAGTGCGGTGGCTCAGTTTTTGGATTTGAAGCAGTTATTGTCATCTCATTCATGCTAGAGGTGCAGCAAACAGAGCTACAAACACCAGCAGAATGACAGGAGACATGTTAATTTCTGGTGGCCTGTGTAAGGTTTCCCTTGAGCGGTTGTTAGTTTTCCTACGTCCTTCTAAGTGTATAAACTATGTTGAGCAGGGCCTGTGGTTAACATTGGCATTCTTATTCATGGTAGAAGTGCAGCGAAATGAGAGATAAAACACCAGCAGAACTGAGCGGAGATGTGTTGTTTTGGAGGCCTCATGGTAAAGAGCTGTCTAGGGACAAAAGTTCAGTGACAGTAATCCAGTTGTTAGTGGTCTGCCAAGCAAACCTGGTGTTATCATTGTAAGTTACAGGTTAACTTGACCAGACTTCAGCTATCTTCAATGGCAAATGCCTGAGTGCTGTCCATCAGAGCTGATAGCTGTGGTTTCCATGAATGGCAGCCAGTCAGGCCATTGATCAACTGCAGGTATTGGTAATAGCGTATCCTACGAGCCCTTGTGCCATCCCGCCGACTTAAAGGTCCCTGTACGATGATACAAACCTATGGTTGGTAGAAGCGAGCACATAGTGGTCGTGTTTAGCTTGGGCCTCGGCCTGGCTAGGGACATGCTCAGGGCCACGGTAGAAGCTAGCCTGACGCCATATGCAGCTCTGTTCTCTGCCCTCATGTCCATGACGAGATTCACATGCGACCTCAGTGAGCATGGTAATGCGATGCCTTTGCTTGAAGATAATGTTGAACCTCTGTGATAAGACAAAATGAAAACAATTGCAGGAATTCATTTTCTTTGCAACTCAGTGCAACAGCATCCTGCATGATAACACCATGCAGAGATCATTACAAAGCTGTTACAGGGCCCTCAGCCTCATTGCCCAGCAGACCACTAATAAGGATCTGATTGTGCTTTGGTGACATTTTTTGTTTGGAAGCAGTTGTTAAAGGTCACATTTATGGTTGAAGTGCAGCGAACTGATAGCTACAAACAGTTTGAGTGGTTGTTAGTTTTTCTGCGTCCTTCTGAGTGTATTGAAGGTTTTGTTTTCAGTTCAGGGACATCTCCACTCCAGCATGCAAATGTGCATTCGGAGAGTGCTTGATCAGTTTACGAAGCCTTGAAAGTTGTTTTGCTGGAGAAGCATCAAGGTATAAAGGCTAACAGTGTTAACTAAACAATATTGAGTGCAGTAAGCTATGACAACCAGTTCACCACCGTGGAGTTCTCGTTCCAAAAGTTCAGTAACAGCGATCCAGTTGTTAGTGTTCTGCCAGGCAAACTTGGTGTTATCATTGTAAGTTACAGGTTAACTTGACCGGACTTCAGCTATCTTCAATGGCAAATGCCTGAGTGCTGTCCATCAGAGCTGATAGCTGTGGTTTCCATGAATGGCAGCCAGTCAGGCCATTGATCAACTGCAGGTATTGGTAATAGCGTATCCTACGAGCCCTTGTGCCATCCCGCCGACTTAAAGGTCCCTGTACGATGATACAAACCTATGGTTGGTAGAAGCGAGCACATAGTGGTCGTGTTTAGCTTGGGCCTCGGCCTGGCTAGGGACATGCTCAGGGCCACGGTAGAAGCTAGCCTGACGCCATATGCAGCTCTGTTCTCTGCCCTCATGTCCATGACGAGATTCACATGCGACCTCAGTGAGCATGGTAATGCGATGCCTTTGCTTGAAGATAATGTTGAACCTCTGTGATAAGACAAAATGAAAACAATTGCAGGAATTCATTTTCTTTGCAACTCAGTGCAACAGCATCCTGCACGATAACACCATGCAGAGATCATTACAAAGCTGTTACAGGGCCCTCAGCCTCATTGCCCAGCAGACCACTAATAAGGATCTGATTGTGCTTTGGTGACATTTTTTGTTTGGAAGCAGTTGTTAAAGGTCACATTTATGGTTGAAGTGCAGCGAACTGATAGCTACAAACAGTTTGAGTGGTTGTTAGTTTTTCTGCGTCCTTCTGACTGTATTGAAGGTTTTGTTTTCAGTTCAGGGACATCTCCACTCCAGCATGCAAATGTGCATTCGGAGAGTGCTTGATCAGTTTACGAAGCCTTGAAAGTTGTTTTGCTGGAGAAGCATCAAGGTATAAAGGCTAACAGTGTTAACTAAACAATATTGAGTGCAGTAAGCTATGACAACCAGTTCACCACCGTGGAGTTCTCGTTCCAAAAGTTCAGTAACAGCGATCCAGTTGTTAGTGTTCTGCCAGGCAAACTTGGTGTTATCATTGTAAGTTACAGGTTAACTTGACCGGACTTCAGCTATCTTCAATGGCAAATGCCTGAGTGCTGTCCATCAGAGCTGATAGCTGTGGTTTCCATGAATGGCAGCCAGTCAGGCCATTGATCAACTGCAGGTATTGGTAATAGCGTATCCTACGAGCCCTTGTGCCATCCCGCCGACTTAAAGGTCCCTGTACGATGATACAAACCTATGGTTGGTAGAAGCGAGCACATAGTGGTCGTGTTTAGCTTGGGCCTCGGCCTGGCTAGGGACATGCTCAGGGCCACGGTAGAAGCTAGCCTGACGCCATATGCAGCTCTGTTCTCTGCCCTCATGTCCATGACGAGATTCACATGCGACCTCAGTGAGCATGGTAATGCGATGCCTTTGCTTGAAGATAATGTTGAACCTCTGTGATAAGACAAAATGAAAACAATTGCAGGAATTCATTTTCTTTGCAACTCAGTGCAACAGCATCCTGCATGATAACACCATGCAGAGATCATTACAAAGCTGTTACAGGGCCCTCAGCCTCATTGCCCAGCAGACCACTAATAAGGATCTGATTGTGCTTTGGTGACATTTTTTGTTTGGAAGCAGTTGTTAAAGGTCACATTTATGGTTGAAGTGCAGCGAACTGATAGCTACAAACAGTTTGAGTGGTTGTTAGTTTTTCTGCGTCCTTCTGAGTGTATTGAAGGTTTTGTTTTCAGTTCAGGGACATCTCCACTCCAGCATGCAAATGTGCATTCGGAGAGTGCTTGATCAGTTTACGAAGCCTTGAAAGTTGTTTTGCTGGAGAAGCATCAAGGTATAAAGGCTAACAGTGTTAACTAAACAATATTGAGTGCAGTAAGCTATGACAACCAGTTCACCACCGTGGAGTTCTCGTTCCAAAAGTTCAGTAACAGCGATCCAGTTGTTAGTGTTCTGCCAGGCAAACTTGGTGTTATCATTGTAAGTTACAGGTTAACTTGACCGGACTTCAGCTATCTTCAATGGCAAATGCCTGAGTGCTGTCCATCAGAGCTGATAGCTGTGGTTTCCATGAATGGCAGCCAGTCAGGCCATTGATCAACTGCAGGTATTGGTAATAGCGTATCCTACGAGCCCTTGTGCCATCCCGCCGACTTAAAGGTCCCTGTACGATGATACAAACCTATGGTTGGTAGAAGCGAGCACATAGTGGTCGTGTTTAGCTTGGGCCTCGGCCTGGCTAGGGACATGCTCAGGGCCACGGTAGAAGCTAGCCTGACGCCATATGCAGCTCTGTTCTCTGCCCTCATGTCCATGACGAGATTCACATGCGACCTCAGTGAGCATGGTAATGCGATGCCTTTGCTTGAAGATAATGTTGAACCTCTGTGATAAGACAAAATGAAAACAATTGCAGGAATTCATTTTCTTTGCAACTCAGTGCAACAGCATCCTGCATGATAACACCATGCAGAGATCATTACAAAGCTGTTACAGGGCCCTCAGCCTCATTGCCCAGCAGACCACTAATAAGGATCTGATTGTGCTTTGGTGACATTTTTTGTTTGGAAGCAGTTGTTAAAGGTCACATTTATGGTTGAAGTGCAGCGAACTGATAGCTACAAACAGTTTGAGTGGTTGTTAGTTTTTCTGCGTCCTTCTGAGTGTATTGAAGGTTTTGTTTTCAGTTCAGGGACATCTCCACTCCAGCATGCAAATGTGCATTCGGAGAGTGCTTGATCAGTTTACGAAGCCTTGAAAGTTGTTTTGCTGGAGAAGCATCAAGGTATAAAGGCTAACAGTGTTAACTAAACAATATTGAGTGCAGTAAGCTATGACAACCAGTTCACCACCGTGGAGTTCTCGTTCCAAAAGTTCAGTAACAGCGATCCAGTTGTTAGTGTTCTGCCAGGCAAACTTGGTGTTATCATTGTAAGTTACAGGTTAACTTGACCGGACTTCAGCTATCTTCAATGGCAAATGCCTGAGTGCTGTCCATCAGAGCTGATAGCTGTGGTTTCCATGAATGGCAGCCAGTCAGGCCATTGATCAACTGCAGGTATTGGTAATAGCGTATCCTACGAGCCCTTGTGCCATCCCGCCGACTTAAAGGTCCCTGTACGATGATACAAACCTATGGTTGGTAGAAGCGAGCACATAGTGGTCGTGTTTAGCTTGGGCCTCGGCCTGGCTAGGGACATGCTCAGGGCCACGGTAGAAGCTAGCCTGACGCCATATGCAGCTCTGTTCTCTGCCCTCATGTCCATGACGAGATTCACATGCGACCTCAGTGAGCATGGTAATGCGATGCCTTTGCTTGAAGATAATGTTGAACCTCTGTGATAAGACAAAATGAAAACAATTGCAGGAATTCATTTTCTTTGCAACTCAGTGCAACAGCATCCTGCATGATAACACCATGCAGAGATCATTACAAAGCTGTTACAGGGCCCTCAGCCTCATTGCCCAGCAGACCACTAATAAGGATCTGATTGTGCTTTGGTGACATTTTTTGTTTGGAAGCAGTTGTTAAAGGTCACATTTATGGTTGAAGTGCAGCGAACTGATAGCTACAAACAGTTTGAGTGGTTGTTAGTTTTTCTGCGTCCTTCTGAGTGTATTGAAGGTTTTGTTTTCAGTTCAGGGACATCTCCACTCCAGCATGCAAATGTGCATTCGGAGAGTGCTTGATCAGTTTACGAAGCCTTGAAAGTTGTTTTGCTGGAGAAGCATCAAGGTATAAAGGCTAACAGTGTTAACTAAACAATATTGAGTGCAGTAAGCTATGACAACCAGTTCACCACCGTGGAGTTCTCGTTCCAAAAGTTCAGTAACAGCGATCCAGTTGTTAGTGTTCTGCCAGGCAAACTTGGTGTTATCATTGTAAGTTACAGGTTAACTTGACCGGACTTCAGCTATCTTCAATGGCAAATGCCTGAGTGCTGTCCATCAGAGCTGATAGCTGTGGTTTCCATGAATGGCAGCCAGTCAGGCCATTGATCAACTGCAGGTATTGGTAATAGCGTATCCTACGAGCCCTTGTGCCATCCCGCCGACTTAAAGGTCCCTGTACGATGATACAAACCTATGGTTGGTAGAAGCGAGCACATAGTGGTCGTGTTTAGCTTGGGCCTCGGCCTGGCTAGGGACATGCTCAGGGCCACGGTAGAAGCTAGCCTGACGCCATATGCAGCTCTGTTCTCTGCCCTCATGTCCATGACGAGATTCACATGCGACCTCAGTGAGCATGGTAATGCGATGCCTTTGCTTGAAGATAATGTTGAACCTCTGTGATAAGACAAAATGAAAACAATTGCAGGAATTCATTTTCTTTGCAACTCAGTGCAACAGCATCCTGCATGATAACACCATGCAGAGATCATTACAAAGCTGTTACAGGGCCCTCAGCCTCATTGCCCAGCAGACCACTAATAAGGATCTGATTGTGCTTTGGTGACATTTTTTGTTTGGAAGCAGTTGTTAAAGGTCACATTTATGGTTGAAGTGCAGCGAACTGATAGCTACAAACAGTTTGAGTGGTTGTTAGTTTTTCTGCGTCCTTCTGAGTGTATTGAAGGTTTTGTTTTCAGTTCAGGGACATCTCCACTCCAGCATGCAAATGTGCATTCGGAGAGTGCATGATCAGTTTACGAAGCCTTGATAGTTGTTTTGCTGGAGAAGCATCAAGTTATAAAGGCTAACAGTGTTAACTAAACAATATTGAGTGCAGTAAGCTATGACAACCAGT
>OZ023165.1:32999558-33072603 GCA_963678695.2 Diplodus puntazzo
TGCCAGGCAAACCTGGTTATCAGGCTTGTGTGAAGGCCCCACCTCAAAACCCAAAGGATTCAAGGAGTGTTTTTACAGCTACTGGATAAACACAAAAAATATATGTAAACGTATATCTTGAAATAAATTGTATTTGAAAATACAAGTCTTCTTACTGTTAACAACTCGACTCTGAGTCTTGTTAATCGCCCACAAAGTGCGTTTTTGACAACCTGAGAATGAGACTAAAAAAATCAGCTGTCTTTCTACAGAATTGCTGTATGAGTAAACCGACATCACGCAATTAATCAACTGATTAATAATTGTCCTCCAAAATGCAGGACACTGACTAGTCTCAGTTTTTCCTCTCTAAGGTCTCAACTTTCTGCTTTTAATGCTGATTAACTTCAAATCTATAATAATACATCATGTTTGATCAGCAAATATTTATTATTGATAATTAAATCCTGAAAATAATAATAATAATAATAATAATAATAATAATAATAATAATAATAATAATTTAGTTAAAATTCAACTTATGCAAAATATGAAAAGTATTTAACATGTGTATCTTCACTGTTCAGCCGAAACATTAAAACAACTGACTAGTGAAATGAACATTGATCATCTTGTTTCAATCAAATGTTCTGCTGGGAAACTTTGAGTTCTGTCATTTCTGTGGAGCCTCTTTGACAAACACCACCCACCCAAACATCGTTCAGACCAACGACACCCCCTCATGGCAAAGAACCCAAGGTGTCGAACTGGCCTCCTCATTCTCCGGATCCCAATCCAGTTGAGCATCTGTTGGATGCGTCAGAACCAACTCCCATCCATGTGGGGCCCCTATGGATCGTTCTTGGCTCAGACCGCATCCAGTGGAAGCTCAGTTGGATTGAGATCTGGGGAATCTGGAGGCCAGGTTGACACCTTGAGCTCTTTCCCACGTTCCTCGGGTCGTTCCTGAGCAGTTTTTGCAGCGTTGCAGGCGCGTTGTCCTGCTGGGGGGGCACTGCCATCAAGGAGTGCTGCTGCCATGAGGGGGTGTACTCGGTCTGCAGCTGTGTTTGGGTGACTGCTGTTTGTCAAAGAGACGTCCACATGAATGCTAGGACTCATGGTTTCACAGCCGAACATGGCATTGGAACACAATGATCCATGTTATTTATTTCACCTGTCACTGGTTCTAATGTTGACGCTCTCAGTGTATACACATGTTAAATGCTTCTTACAGATACACTCAAAACCTCCCAAAACAGGCTAAAAATCTTCACAATGACACACAAAACCTCCACAATGACACACAAAACCTCCACAAATACACAAACTCTCCACAATAACACAAAAACCGTCCACAATAACGCACAAAACCTCCACAATAACACAAAACTACACAAATACACAAAACCTCCACAATGACACAAAACCCTCCACAAATACACACAAAACCTCCATAATGACACACAAAACCTCCACAAATACACAAACCCTCCACAATAACACAAAAACCCTCCACAATAACACAAAAACCTTCCACAATAACGCACAAAACCTCCACAATAACACAAAACTCCACAAATACACAAAACCTCCACAATGACACAAAACCCTCCACAAATACAGACAAAACCTCCATAATGACACACAAAACCTCCACAAATACAAAAACCCTCCGCAATAACACAAAAACCCTCCACAATAACACACAAAACCTTCCACAATAACGCACAAAACCTCCGCAATGACACAAAACCCTCCACAAATACACAAAAAACCTCCATAATGACACAAAAACCTGCACAAAGAGGCGTGAAACTACCACTGCTCTTCTCTCTCATCTTGCAGGTGACGGACGGTTGAAAGGATGAATCACTAAGACGAAACAAGACGATCCAAACAATGGAGACGAGCCGCCACAGGAGCCTGAAGGGAAAGTGTGAGTATCTTTCACCTGGACTTTACGAGGGGGATCCAACATGGCTGATATAGTTGCAGAGTGCTGATGGTCACTGTTGGTTTCTCCAGAACCAGAGCAGCCAGGAGCTGAAAGTGTGGGCAGAGGAACCGGCTGCTGAGGACGAGCTGGACGACGGTTTCCTGAACTGAATCCTGATTTCCTGTCATCAAGTTTTGTGGACAGACATGTTGTCTGGTTGGTGCTCGGCCCAGGACAGGAAGGCTCTGCAGCGGGTGATCCATCCAATCACAGAGCATCAGAGACAGAGGAGAGGTGAGGTGTCTGCTCAGAGCTCAGAGAATACTGTACAGAACACTAACAGAACCAGAAGGAACCGCTGACGTAGCTTCTGTCCTCAGACTGTGAGACTCCTGAACATCCTCAACAACATAGACTGCTTTGGTTTCTGTCCGTCTGTGATGAAGCATTTAATGAGTCAAACTTATTTTACAAGCCTGGTGTTTTCTAATGCTTTCTGTCAGATCAGTAGGAAATGTTGTGCTGCTCACAATCAGGAGCAGAAGGTTTTTTCTTTAATTAAGCAAACTCACAAACATTCTTTCATTCATGAAGGCAGAAACTCCTCAAATATTAATGTTCCCATCTTTGTTTTTAATAAGTATTTTGTAGTTAATGAGTACGACTGAGGGTTTTGTCTCTCTGTCACAGACAGACCACAAGTGTCACGGAAAATAGTAATAAAGCATTGAACTAATTGTGCAATAAATGTAGGCATTAATAAAATAAAATATTCGTCTAGAATAGACTTAATTACAAAGTTTTCAATATTAGGTTTAAAATATTCATTTTTTAAGTTGCAGAAGACAAATAAATAGCTGGATTCACAAACTGAATTAAGAAGTTTTACATTTTAAAACAAACATTTTATTTTTTGTGATGTATATTTATATAAAGCAGTTAGAACGACCTTGTGTCTGAATGGTGCTACTGTACATCAGTAAACTTGCCTCAGGTGAGGTTTTATTTGTTTGTTTTGTTTGTTTTAAATCTTAAAGAAATCTTTTAAAAACTGATTACTTACGATAAAAAGAAGAAAACTGGACCTGGAATTGATCCAAAAAGCTTTTTAGTCCAGAGAGTTTACAGGTTCTGCCTCAGCTCGCACCACTAACTGTCAGAGCCGGTACTGACACTATAACGAGCTTATAAAGACGACTGGGTCATTTAATCGGCGTGTTTTTACAGACAGGTTTGCATGTTAGCTAACGTGTGTCTGTTGGAGAGTGTTAGCATGACGCCACGTGCTGTGTAATGTTAGCTTGTTAATACTAGCACCGTTACAGCTGAATATCTGAGTACAGCACAGTTAGCTAACAGGCTCCATGTTGTGGTATTAATGTCTCAGTATGTTAGTATGTCAGCATCTAGAAGGTCATTCTGAGCAGCTAAAGTAGTTTAACACACAATATGCAGCCTCAGTGTAGCTGCACAGAATGTATTCAGTGTGTTTGTCTCAGTTCTGGTTTAATATGTTATTTAAATCACTGCACTGACTCCCTGTGTGTCAAAAGATAGACTTTAAAATCATATTACTCGTGTATAAAGCACTAAATGATCTCAGGATTTAATACATTTGGTTTAACCTTGAGAAACATATTTATTGAATCAGATTATAGTAGATTTTACAGTGCAGAGTGATGTGAGACTCCTGGAGTGATGTCATGCACATGGTTACAGACTGTTATATCATTCTTTATTATAGAATTATAATCCTGTAAGAAATCCCCTTTTTGCTGGATGTGTCTGTAATCTGATTACCTCTTCATTTATTCTGTCACGATCAGAATGTATATTTATATATGTTTGTTATTATATGTTACTCAGTATTTATGTCCTGACTCTTAGCTTTATATTAGTTCTGGGCGATATGGCCTAAAAATTGAATCTCCGATTTTTTCACACCAAACTCGATTTACGATTTTAATCGATTTTTTTTCTTCTCAAGAACAAAATTCAAAATTACAAAGAAATAATTAAAAGCATTGCTTTCATTTTAATGCTATGATTTACAACAAATTTACCCTGCCATTGTAAACATTGCAGCTTCAAACTCACTTGAAAAAATATATAAAAGTGCATCCAAAGAATGTGTCCCTTTTTGATAAAATGCTTTTGTAAACATACATTTAACATGTCAGATTGCTTGCTATTATAAAAACAGATGAGTTTCCATATTGGTATTGATAGTGTTAACATTACTTTAATGAAATTTTTTATTTAGTAAAATCTGCCTTTGTTTACAAAAAGTTTTTTATATCCCTGAAGATATGTAAACAAAATTAAACATCTGCATGCTGCACAGTAAACATGACATGTTGGTAGATGTACAGGACATGAGGTGTGTGCTTGCTGTCTGTTTTACACGTTTTTGGCCAGGAAAACAAGCCTGTCTGCTTCCTCTGGCTTGAGACATCATGCCCCGTTGTGGCTCCGTAACACAAACCTGGGGTGGAACATTTTCAGCATGTGGATGAACCTCCGGCTCCACTGTATATACAAGCAGCACGTCTGAAGCGATTTTCAACGTGGCTACGTCCGTAAAAGCTTTCCATCGGGCCGCTTTCTTCTCATACGGGACACAATGATTAAATGATTCCGCTAATGTCAGCTGCTTAACAGCGGGTGTTTGTGGGCTGCCGCGGTCTTCTCGTAGTCAACAACAACACTGTGATACATGCGTCTGTTTGAGATGCTGAAATAAATGTGTCGGTCAAACTTTGTAGTGGACTGTGGTTTGTTCGAGGTCCGACGCCACAAAACCAAGCTACTAACGAGGCAGTGCCTTTTTAGGAACGAGCTCTTTGCTCACTGCATGTTGTTTGTTTCTCTGTGGAAAGTAAATGCGGGGGGCGGAGCTCGCTATGAACTACGGGAGCCCATAAGGGGCGGCAGCGGAGCGAGTTAAATAAAAAATCGATTTTCATTTTTTAAAATCGTCCTAAACCAAAAGCTCGAATTAATCGATTTTGCCGATTTATCGCCCAGCCCTACTTTATATATATTTATTTCTACTACATGCTTTTATTTACAAGCCCTGGACTCATGGAAAATCACTTTCAAACACAACTTCTCCCCACACACATGTGTATTATGGAATAATCAACATGTTATTTACAAAAATAAGACCCTTATTTTTGAAGGAATTGTATGACCAAGGTATTGTTTTTATTTATGAGCTTCTAAATGATACTGGGGATCTCGCTACTTATAAAGAATTCACCCAACAAAGAGAATTAGATATCTCGCTCTTTGCATTCCAGAATACTTAAAAGTATACCTACTAAATTACTATCTGTATCATTTCTGTCTGAACCTTTCTCAGGAAGGATTCCTGCACTGTGGCTTGGTGGAAGGGCTTTTGAGGAACGTTCTTGTAATAATTCTCATATAAGGAGGGTTTTTACTTCTATTCACAGTCAATATCCTTTAAACTCCTTTCATCGTTGGAGAGAGATGTTTCCTCACATCAGCAGGAATGTCTGGACCGAATTTAACAGATTTCTTATCCCCGGTAAAGTTAAAGAAGTTCATATTAAGCTCTTAGATAGATACTGTCCCTGTAATGAATTCATTAACAAGTTTAGACCCGATGTGTCCCCTTTATGTTCCTTCTGCAAAGAAGAGGTTGAGTCTTTTTCTCATTTATTTTATGGATGCCTCCATTCTACTAACTTTTGGACTCAAATGTCTTTATTAATTTGGGAGTCTTATAAGATCCTGGTCACAATTACGGAAGATATGGTCGTATTTTTGAGTGTTGAATGTTATAATAAGAAAATTAATGATGTGATAAAATTGCTGTGTCTGCTGGGTAAATTTCATATTCATAAAGCCAGATTTCTTCAATTTATTCCAAATGAAACTTTGTTTAAGGTTGAACTCCATATTTTTTATGATTCCGTATGTAATGTACCAAAGAACAAAAAAGCTTTAAAGACATCGAGCCCATTGAAAAAAATTGTGGACTGTACTGCCAGATGAAATGTTGCTGCTGTTATTTTCTTTGATGAAGTAATTAATTAATTAATTTCTCTCATCTTTATATAATTTGTGCTTGTTTTTTTGTTTGTTTTTTGTGTCTTAATACTCCCTGTACATTTGTTGTTCATCATGTAGGTCTTGTCATCAATATTCTAATAAAGTTTGTAAAAAAAAAAAAAAAGGCCTTAATATATCCCCAAGAGTTGTGGCGTCTCTTTTTATTTCAGGCACCGTGTATGTTTAAATATCGCGAGACTTTAGTGTGCAGCTCTCAGCCAATCAGCACCATTGCTGATAAATGCTCGTCCAAGTAAAGAGACTGGAAGTGATACAGGCACTGGGAGTATGCTGCGGGTCCTTTAAAACATCGCCAGTGTCTGCACTACAAGTAGAAATGGGAGAAATGCTGTTGGAATTTAGAAGGATGCAACTGATGGCAAATTACTGGGCTAATTTGCAAGGACACAAAGATTTTAACCCCACAAAAGGAGTGTTGCACAACTGCTGGGAGAATGGGAGAAATCAGAGGGATAGTTTTGGTCGAGCAGGGAATGATATTGTCAAAAAATTTGGAGTATTCGATATGAGGATAAGCCCTTCAGTAGTTTATCCGGTGGTGGCACCATCGATGCTTGTGTGGCCTGATATAGACTGGTATTTGTTAGAGGTAAAAGGAAAGAACAAGCAAAAATCGATTTGGTAAGTGCATTCAGATACCATGTCATGAAAGAATACAGTGATTTTACACTGATGGTGCTAAGAAACCTGAGACAGGAGTGACAGGATATGGGCTGGCAATACTAGTAAAAAGAATTGGAATCAATAGAAGAACATCCAATAAACAGTGGAGATGTTGGCAGTATTGGTTGCACTACGATGGGTGGAAAAAACAAAACAAGATAAGGTGCTGCTATGCTCAGATTCAACCTTAACTTTCCATTCAAACAGCCGTCAAGATGTACTATATGAAGTCCTTCAGTCAGTCACAAGAAAAGCAAATCAGGGAGGTCAGGTAAAAGTCTGTGGGTTCCAGCGCATGTAGGAGTGAGGGGGGATGAGAGGGTGGATGAGTTGGCAAAGAGGGCTTTAAAGAAAGGAAATATAGAAATGCAAATTAATATCAGTAAAGCAGAGGTTGAATGTATAATCTGGGAAAAAACAACTAAATGTGGCAAGAAAGGTGGGATAGAGAGGAGAAAGGGAGACATCTGTATCAGATTCAGAAGAGTGTCAAAGTAAATAGGGTAGGTAGCGGAAACAGGAGAGAGGAAACTGTTAACAAGGTTGAGTTGGGACATTGTGCACTAAACAAAACGCTGAAAATGATGTCAGGAGGAGTCAGTGGAGCATGAACTTCTACAGTGTAGGAAGTCTAGGGCACAGAGAGATGATGAGGAATAATCTGAGGGAAATAGGGTGCAAGAATTCACATGAAGAGGATTACTGAGTGTGGGTGAGAGCACAGGTCCGGATACTGTTAGCTTTCTTAAGGGAAACAGGGATTTTTCATAGGATATGATGGGTAAGCAGGAATAGAGTGTTAGGGTGACGGACTTGGATGTTGTTCAGGGTGTGTGTGTGTGTGTTCTATTATTTATCTATTTATTTGTATTTGTTTTGGGGTTTTGTTTTTGTTTTGTTTAGTTTTGGCTGTAAAGGGAATTAGATTGTACGCCTCAGTTTCTTGTTTGAGCCACACTCCGGAGCAGACGGTGGCGGTAATGCACCATTAAGCTGGATGCCAACCGCCGAAGAAGAAGAAGAAGAAGAAGAAGAAGAAGAAGAAGAAGAAGAAGAAGAAGAAGAAGAACGCTCGTCCAATGAGGCGTCAGTTTACTGTCGCGTGGTTGTCAGGGAGGGAAAAGTTCCGCTTGTGTTCGCGGGCTGACAGGCGGCAGTGACGGAGGCAGCATCCATCATGGACGTGGAGATGGCGGAGACTGAAAGTGGGACTAAACCGACCGAAAGCGGACAGAAGGCGGACACTGAAGCCGGAGAGACCTCGGCCAAAAGCTCCGGGAACTCCTACGAGCTGCCCTGGGTGGAGAAATACCGGCCGCTGAAGCTGAACGAGATCGTGGGGAACGAGGAGACCGTGAGCCGGCTGGAGGTGTTCGCCAGGGAGGGAAACGTCCCCAACATCATCATCGCAGGTCAGTGAGGACAGACACGGAGGGACGGAGGGAGGACTGGACAAGGAAACGAGCTTTATTTCCTCCCCGGACTGTAGACTAAAGCTAGTCCGCCTCCACAGCGAGCCGCTACATGCTGCTGCTACATGCTGCTCTGTAGCACCTTCTCCATCACTGAAACAGTGTTTGAGACTTTCCTGTGACTGAAAGATCTTCAACTAAAAATATTAAACTTTTGTAAAGAATCTGATCAACCAGTCATCACTGTCCCCTCACCTGTTTGTCAGGGCTTTAAAGGAGCACTCTGTAGATGTGTTCAATCAGAAGAGAAACTTCTAAACAAATAAACAAACTCTTTGTTTTCATGACTGAACAAACAAACTGACCTCAAATTTATACTGTTTTACTTTGTTTATACGTGGCGGACCCTGCCACCTCTCTAGCTTCACAGTGTTCTGGGAACAGCTCGTTGATTCACTGTACTGAAAAGTAAATATAATATTAAAAATCAAAGATGATGCATAGTCTCATCATGATAAAGGGATAACCATATACTTCCTCTATAAAAGAGTCCAATTACATTTTCTGCATTTCTGTTTGCTGAAAGTGACTTAATAACAAAGTCAAACTGCAGCCAACTAAATGCTATCTATAAAACATTCTAAATAAATGGTCTGCGTTTATACAGCAGACCTGATTCTCTGTTGATGAACAAATCAATTAATCATCTAATCCTGTCAGCTCCAAACCAAAACGAATACACAGTCTGATTGTTTTTTGCCCATCGTAGAGAGAACCGTCCTGGTGTAAATCCTTTGTCACTGACATGAACGCTTGCTGCATGCTGGATCACCTCATCAGCGAGACAAATAATCACATCCGTCTTGTGATCCAGGTCCTCCGGGCACAGGGAAGACCACCAGCATCCTGTGTTTGGCCCGAGCTCTGCTGGGAGCCTCCATGAAAGACGCTGTGCTGGAGCTCAACGCTTCAAACGACAGGTGAGACTCCTGTCTGAGGTAATAAGTGGACCTTGACTGAATATTATGGAGTTATACTTTATTTACCTTATAATCTGTCCAAGGTTCCAGATTCAGCGAACGTTGATGCTGTAAATCCAGCTCCTACCGGCTTAAATTACTGTTGTTTGTACGTACATGAGTGGGTGAGTCACTATCGACTGTTGTGTCTGCAGAGGAATCGATGTGGTGAGAAACAAGATCAAGATGTTTGCTCAGCAGAAAGTCACACTGCCCAAAGGACGACACAAGATCATCATCCTGGACGAAGCCGACAGGTGAGCCGACAGGTGCATCACCTGGGGAGTGAACGTTACAGCAGACTG
This sequence comes from Diplodus puntazzo, assembly GCA_963678695.2. NCBI lineage: Eukaryota > Metazoa > Chordata > Actinopteri > Spariformes > Sparidae > Diplodus > Diplodus puntazzo. Next base: position 33,008,977 of record OZ023165.1, read on the forward strand.
TGCCATTAATCACTGGAAAGAGTCTGTTTTTAACATTAGCCAGCATTCCATCTACATGTAGAGTACATTTCAACCAAATTTACAGAAAATTATCATAAAGGAGAATCAAAGTTATGTGTATTTCCACCCATCATGAGAATATTAGAAGTTAACGCGTCAACATAAACAGTTTGTGGCACCAACTTCCCACTCAGGTGCCATTAAACCGGAACAGACGAAGAGGACAAAAGAAAAAAAAAGGGGAAGTTTACAGCTTCTGTATCAGTTCTTTATCCTGATTCCAGCATGACAGACGGGGCGCAGCAGGCGTTGAGGAGGATCATGGAGATCTACTCGAAGACGACGCGTTTTGCTCTCGCCTGCAACGCCTCAGATAAAATCATCGAGCCGATCCAGTCTCGCTGCGCGGTGCTGCGTTACTCCAAACTGACGGACGGACAGATCCTGGCCCGTCTGCAGGAGGTGGTGGAGCAGGAGCGTCTGTCGGTGTCCGACGACGGGCTGGAGGCGATCATCTTCACCGCCCAGGGAGACATGAGACAGGTGAGGGCTGGAGTCCAGAGTCCAGCGCTCCGCTCTAATTCACATCGTCGTGTTGTTGACTTCCTATTTTTGTGCTCGCAGGCGTTGAATAACCTTCAGTCCACCAACTCCGGCTTCGGCTACATCAACAGCGAGAACGTCTTCAAAGTGTGCGACGAGCCTCACCCTCTGCTGGTGAAAAGCATGCTGGGACACTGCGTGGACGCGAACATCGACGAGGCCTACAAAGTGGTGGAGCAGCTGTGGGCGCTGGGCTACTCTCCGGAGGACATCATCGGAAACATCTTCAGGGTCTGCAAGACGTACCAGATGGCCGAGTACCTCAAACTGGAGTTCATCAAGGTGAGAAAGAGTCGGCACCAAAATAAAGTTTACGTTGTTTCACCATCGTCAAAATACGTCTTCTTTCACTCGCTTTCAGAACAAATGTGCACACCAGATCCAGAGGTGGTGCTCATACCACATCTGTACACAGTACAGTACAGCCAGTACCTAGAAAACAGTTAAACTGCTTTAATCAGAGAGCTTTAGTTTAGTTTTAAACAGCCAGGCTGACCTTTCCCTCCTGCCTCCAGTTTCCCTTTAGCCTGTTTGAGATCATCTTCATGCTCCAGTAACAGCAGCTATAAAATAAAGGCTACTTCTGGATTTTTGGATTTTCCTCACAAGACCTTCATAAATGCCACAACCGGGCGACAAAATCAAATATCATAATATTTCAGTACCTCAGTATTGAAACAATAGTGCAGGGATGATGATCGGTGCTTTCACAGAAGTAGAACAGGCTGGTAAGTTCACAAAATATATCTCATCATATATCATATATTACTTACACAAACTCACCGAGACTTCCCTCATAATCTGAACTTCTTACCTGATGTTGTATTTCCTGGTTCTCTCCTGCAGGAGATCGGTTACACTCACATGAGGGTGGCTGAAGGTGTGAACTCCCTGCTGCAGATGGCCGGTCTGCTGGGTCGACTCTGCAGCAAAACGGCGCCACCTGCTGCCAGCTGAACCCAACAACAACCCTGCAGACCGACTTCAAACCTGCTGCTGCCTCCTCACAGCCTCAGACTCTAAAGTTTCTACAAACCAGCATGTGTTCGCTGCTGACGGGCCGTTTGTCTCAGTGAAGACTCCCTCAGTAGAACTCCACTGACGTCTTTGATCATCAGTGTGTTTATCTGTTGCATTTGTTTCAGCCTGAAATCACAGCAGACATTTTGTGTTTGCCTGTGGAAACGAAATAATGTAAAAAGACAATAAATCAGCTTCTCACTGATCAGTCTGTTTTTTTCTTCTGATTTACTGACGATCCCCAAGTGACACATCTTCCAAACTATATGACTATAATGTGGCTGGGTTTTTATTTGTATGTAAATCCTAATTTAAGTGAGAATGACACTTGGCTGTTGAATGAAAGAATACTGAAGAGGATGAATGCAGAGGACTGGCACTGTGAAATGTGACACTTGAACCATAAGCTAGATTTTTACTTAATTTCAACTTTTACTGACTGTTTCACATTCCATGATTTTCTTGCAGCACACCCAGAGATGCAGGAATCCCCAGTAATGTAATCCAAGAGATAATGATAAAGCCAATCTGTTCAGATGTTGAACACAGGACTTCTACTATTTTTAAACTAGTATTGATCTAAACTGATATAAACGTTCAGGTCGAAGCACCTTTTTGGATAACGAGCTTTATTTCATTACAAACCTTGTTTACATTAAAAGTCGGGGGAACAACAAACGTCAGAGCAACAGAACAGCTACCAGTGTTTCAGTACAAACTCAAAGTAATAGTGTAATAAATATTAATAACAATAACAGACGGCAGAATTACAGTTAGTATATATAGAATAAAATAACTAAATATTTGACTGTGTGGACCAGAGATACAGTTTGTGGGTCGACCCCGTCCGTTCAGAGAACTCCTCGCTGAGTTTTTAATCCAGACACGTTTCAATACTTCTGAAAGCTGCTGACAAACCAGGATTTACTTCCTGCTGTGGGAGCTGTTGTTTAGGCCTCCAGCAGGGGCAGCAGCACACCAGAGAACAGGACGCTTTTTACAAAAGTTATAACAGAGAAGTGCAGCTGTAACTGCAACACCACATGGGGGAAAAAACAGTTTTAACTTCTCTTATTCATCTGTGGAGGTGTTTGTCTTTCTGTCTCTGAGTTGACGAGAGGCAGGTGTACAGCTGCACGACACCACGGTACAGTTTGCATGCCAAAACTCCACGACGAGCATGCTGACGGTGCGATGAACGAAGTGCAGGGCAGCTTCAGTAATGCTCGACTCAAACTAAACCACATACAGTAACAGAAAAGGAACACGTGAGGTAACCGGTCACTTGCAGGATCCCCTCCACAGGAAGAAGGTAGAGAAGAAGGCAACATTTCACCTTAAATGGTAATTTATTTAAATCCATGATTCACCGCGCGGAGCCTGGAACACCAGACAAAAACCTGCACGTTCCTTTATCATCAATAACGTTTGTGGTGCAGCATCGAGTGGCTGACAGAGAGGAAAACATCAGGAGAGCTCAAATCTGAAGAAACACTTTGTGCCTCTAGTGCATTAATATTAAAAACAAATTACGAAACTAAGCTTTAGTTTTTTTCTGTAAAACACCAAGATGGTCGTTCTGAAGGTGTGACAGGAGTCCTCACCAACATGGAACCGGTTACGTTTTGGTTTGTTAACCTAATTTTGAACTGTTTGGACCGTCTGGACTTGAAGTGGTTTGGTTCAGAACCTGACAAGTTGTTTCCCAGCTGGAATCAAGAAACAGGTAGGTTTTGTGTTCGGGAGCAGAAACTTCATTTTCTACAGCTCATTTATTTATTATACATGCTTGATTACGATGGTTCCACTCAGTGAGTGACTTGTTCATTTTTACGGAGTGGGACGGGCCCAGAAAGCAGTGATTAAATTAAGTCATTAAATTACGGTAAAATAATTTTTTAAAATAATTTAATTGTTTATTGAAACGTGAGCTGGTTCACTCGTCCAAAACCGGGATGAGAGATATTATGTCTACAACACAACAAATATTTTGTCGTTACTCTTCTCTGAGTAGCCTGTAATGACACGTCCTGGTTATTCTGTGGTATTTATTTTTTATTTTTCGAATACATTGCTGATTTTAGGAGCACAAAGTGGGTCCATACTGTGATACTACATGATTTCTATAATCTAAAGTTGTCAAATAGTTCTTCCATCATATTTTTCTGGTTACTCATAGATCTTTTGTCAGGTATTCCAGGGTCGGAGCAGCGTTAAGTTAACCTACATTATTGGTGAAATATTCCCTTAAAGACTCTGTAATTTGAAGGGTAGGAAGAGAGTTCATCACCTGGGAAACAACCAACATCACCGCCATCAACGAGTAATTACAAAATAATAATGATTATAATAAGAGCGTAATAATAGAAAGAAGAGCTCGGGACCAAACTAAAGGAAGAGAAATGCTGATCTGGTCCGAACAGTCTACTGTAGAAACACAACACAACTGAATATAAATATGAACCAGCTCAAATCCATGTACAGTTACATCTACAGTCACCATGGCAACCGCATGGCTGCAGGGAAGAGGGGGTGAAATCTGAACTGACACCATCATTCTAAAGAGCACAGGAGAGTGGAGCCAACATGGCTGCCGCTGACACCTAACGTTTCTGACAACAGTCGGCTCGACTGTGTGGGATGTAAGATGTGACCGTTCTCATCTCTTTGGGAAGAACGTTAACTAGAACTAGAACTGTTGGGCTGCGTCTGAGACAGAGGAAAGTTCTGAGTGCACACAGCATCTGAAGAGAGGAAAGGAAGGAGAGTCAAAGAGTAAAGAGAGAGCAGACGGAGCAGGGAGAGTCCTACGCAGTCATTTCGATGGTTTGTGCGGCCGTGTGCTCGGGGCCGGTGGAGTTAGCGCCCTCTGGCAGTGTGTTGGTGGCACTGCGGCTCCGGATGCCGTCTGTGGAGCCCACGCTGGAGGCCGAGTGAGTCCTGGAGCGAACCAGCCGGGTCATGCCAGCTGTGGGCACTGTGGGGCGACAGAGAGATGAATGTGACGTCAGTAACAGAAATCATCAGTGTGGAGCTGTTTCTGACGTGTGTGTGTGTCCTGGTTGTAGGACAGCTCATCGTCCAACCAGCAAGTGCTGATTTGAATCGTCCGCACTGTGACCGAGCAGCCGGATTCAAATCTGATGACAGTGAGTCTGAGGCTCCGTTCACACTGCAGCTCCACATATGTTCTGTTCCATGTGCAAATCTTTTCCGGGACTTGAGAGAACAAAACGCTAAAAACTGTCAAACTGAGGCGTCAAATCTGAATTTAGATGTTACGCACAATGATGAGGAAGCAACAAACAGTGATCTGATGCTTCAGGATGGTCAAAAGTAAAAAGGTTTGCCTTTTATTCTACAGGAACTCAGCAACTTAAAGATGATCATCCTTGAATGAGACGAAAACGTGAAACGTCTTCAACAACCTGAGAAACATCCAGCTGAATAACCACGACCATCAGTCAGTAGCTCCGTCATTATAAGCAGTTTGTGATCACAAAGCTTTTTTTAAATCATTCTGGTTGTTTTTCAGTTTTAAATCAAGTCTCAGCTGCTTCAGCTGTTTTGCAGAATGCTGAAACTCTGTTTTACTGTGAAGCTGCAGAAATGTTCACCTGATTTTATATCATCAGGAGGAGGAGAGGAGGATTGAATTTTCATTTTTGGCTGAACTGTTCCTTTAATGTAGCCCCTGATGCCACTGTTCTCTGGAACTTAATTTACACCACAGGAGGATTGTTAATCCATGTTGCAGTACTATCAGGGGAGATGCATCCTACACTTCTGTGTGTCTCCTGGTTAAAGACAGAAATGAGAGAAGGACCAGCAGTCGACCCGCCCTGAAGGTCTGCTGGATTCAAACCTTCGTGCTACATTCCTGAAGAGGGAAAGGCCAAAAACAGATCTGATGTCTTCTGGTATTGTTCCTCCTCTCGCAGCCTTCAGCTCATCTTAACGTTAGATAGATTTGATCCGACAGCAGACATGAGCAGCAGCCTGTGTGTCTGCAGTGTGAACGGAGCTGAAGTGTGTTGGCATGCAGCACAGCCGGCTGGTCACTCTCACTGCAGAGGGGAAGAAATCTGTGATCAGCTGATCAACAGCATGCAGACACGCACACGCACACGCGCACACGCACACACACACACACACGGACAGACAAGAGGAGGGAGTAACAGAAGCAACGCGGATGAAGATGGAGGTGCGGAAGGTTTAAGATTCTGGTTGAAATCCTGATACCTGATTGGCTGCTGAGGTGGTTTAATACAACATGAGGGACTGGAGGAAACAAAGACAAAGAGAGAGAGGAAGAACAAGAGCAGACACTGCTGTGAGGTGCACACGGCAAACCGCTACTTACAGTACAGTTAGTGAGGCAGGCTGTAGACACACACACACACACACACACACACGCACACACGCACGCACACACGCACGCACGCACACACACACACACACGCACACACACGCACACACAGCACGCACACACACACGCACGCACACACACACACACACACACAGGCGCACCACAGCACACACACACACACCTTTTGAACGAGCAGGGTCTATAAGCAGCATTGTTAACTTGTTGCAGCTTCAGGGTTTTTTCATAACTGATCACAAAACAAACAAAAATTAAAAAAAATTACTAAACTGAAATAACATTACTTAGAAAATGTCGCCATAACAAACATAATTCAGTGGTTAGAACGTGTAACAGCGTCATGTTAACACTGGGACAGAAACACGGGAGGAAAACAGACCAACAGGAAGTAGCAAACACGTTGTGATTATTAAAATAACACACACAGAAATCCATCAAACTCGAGACGTGTCATCATCACTGACGGCCAACTGAGAGTGCACTATTTTTAATTTTGCTGCGTTTTTTAAACATTTCTGGGTGTCAACCTTTGGAGAAGTGTGTGTGTAGCCCCGAGCCAGTAACATCGAGCAGGGTGTGAGGGCGGGTCTCTACCTGAAGCCACGCCCCTTCTGGCGGACCACCATGGGACCTTCATTCAGAAAGCATCTGTACAACAGCGGCTGACAACACACAAATCACTTAGTGATTCCATTTGAATTGTGGCATGAATCACACATATGATGTTTGACAACTTCAAAGATAATTTTCCAATTAAGTCTCAGTTTGTCATCAAACTAATGAAATATCAGACTGTGAAACTACGTTATTATAAAGACGACACAGTCGTTAGTGACGTCATCTCGTTAAAGGCTCACAAAACCTTCAACGTTGTAGAGCTACTTCTGTATATTAGCAGCTCACAGAACTGAACCAGAACCAACTTTGCTTTCACAGAACTGCAGCTGTCAGCTTTTGTAACCCTCGTCATGTTAGTGTTGGTTTTTTCCATGTTAGGTCCCATGGGGCAAAGCGAAAGGGGCGGGACTTCTGCTCTCTATGAAAACACTGTGAGCGAGTGAAATGTTGTGTTTGCAAACTGCAACTCACAAATCCTCCTTATTCTGCCTTCAGCAAAAATGTAATACTTTACACGTGGGGAAACAGAGATGTGTGATCTTGCCGTTTCCAACAGGTGTACAGAGACATCAGGAGATCCTCACTGAACATGCAGGAGTTAGTTTTGGGCTCGGAACAATCAATAACTCACTCGTCACTCAGCGATTGAAAATGGACAATAAATACTTTTTTTCAACTCACAGAAAAAACACAGTCAGTCAGCAACCACAAGAGCCTGGTATTCATGTGTTTAAACGAAGATGGATGAATCAGTGATGTGTGCGTTACTCACTGTAGCCCATCCCCTGGACAAAATACTTGAAGGCCTCTGCTAGTTTTCCAGGCTGTGGAAAGAAAAAACAGATTTTAGCTGGACTGGCTGACAATGTTCTATATTTAAAAAGCAATGTGACAAACACTTCATTAGACTGATACTTGAAGATTTCTTTGCTTCTTAGCTTCGACTCACCTGCACCACCTGAGGAAGTCCTCCACAGTCTGCCATCTAGTGGAGGGACAGTGACACAGCATGTGGTGAGAACACAAACTGCTGCTAGACGGTACGATGACAACTCAAACTAGTTTTTAAATTAGTGTGGACAGTATATGCTGGGTTTAAACATTGTGTAAAAAGTCAATTATCTCCTTTCACATTGCCAGTGGACGCATTTGCCTTTCTGTTTGTTTTATTTTCCTCATGTCTCACGTTAAACCCAACATCTTTTCCTGATGATAACAGACGTTGCTACGGAGCGAGACATCTGGCTTTCTTCTCATCTCTGTTGAGAGTTGCACATGCTGAGTACCGACACAGAAGTTACTCTGGCGGTCACTTTTTTAATACCTTCAACTTTAGTCTGTCTTTCAAACTCAGTGCCGACTGAACGAGAGATGGATGGGAAAGGATTAACAAACCAGCAGCCTGAGCTGATGCTTGAAGAGTGCCGAATATTAGCATGTTCGCCCGGGTGTCATCCGGCCAGACTATTAAAATATGAGGTCAAAAGAGGATTGCACTGTTTTTAATGAGGGCTGCTCAGTGACTCCTCCCACTGTGGACTCAGTTTGGCAAAGAACTAAGTCGTCCATGTGTACGTCTGAAAGAAAGTGTGAGTACTCAGCTTTGCCAACACAGTCCACAAATAAATCAACCCCACAGTAAGTGTCCAGGACAGAACAGGCTCAGTGGGATCAGACAGACAGACAGACAGGCAGGCAGACAGACAGACAGACAGACAGACAGACAGACAGACAGACAGACAGGCAGACATGAAGGCAGACAGGTACCTTGAGCAGGGTGGTCTTGGTAGGATTCAGTCTGGAATTACATTCAACCTGCAGAGCAGAGCAGTATGCACACACACACACACACACACACACACACACACATTATGTATATTTACAACAATGTGATGTCACATACTGGCTGTTGTCATGGAAACTGGGCAGACACTCACCACGACATCAACAGCAGGCGACGTGTCTCCAACTACCAGCAGAGTAGGACACCTGGGAAACACACACACACACACACACACACACACACACACACACACACACACACACACAGTCAGACATGATGTAGCAGGGTGTTTCAGTAGATATCTACAGTTGTTAAATACAGTAAATGAAAGAAAGAACAGATGATACCTGAGCGTGATGACCGTGTTTTCATTCAGACCAGGGACCGGCCGCTCCATCTGCAGCTCAGTACGGCTGACACACACACACACACACACACACACACACACACACACAGACACACACACACACACACACACACACACACACACACACACACAGACTTAGTCCTTGAAAACAATGGATGGTGTAAATAACTGGAATCTCTTGGAGACTTGGAATACCCCGGATAAGCTTTATGGAGCTATTTTGTTTGCTGGTTATTTTTGGTTTGTCTGTTTGTTTTGTCCAAATATCGATTTTTCAGTCTTATTAGTCATTATTATTTCTAATATTCAGTATCGTATTTTATGATCCTATTTAGAGACGAGGACGGGGTGAGACGTCAACCACCGTCCCCTTAAAAAGTCTCGAAGTCAACCGAACGCAAACCAGCGTTGAGCCGCAGCCCCGTGGACGAGCTCCACTTCTTCTTCTCTTCGCCAGTCTTTGAGCCGATGAAAAGCCTACTTCCTTCGGATTTTGGAAGTTCATTACCATGGCAACAGCAGAAGGTTTGAAGCATTTTGTAAGTAATTCCTAAAAATATCTTCTCTGATTCCCTGAGAGCTAACATGAGTGCCTGCAGAGCACCCAGCGATAGCGCGCGGCCATCTACCTGTCGTAGCTGCTGTAGAACATGGCCAAGTTGTCCTGCGGTATGTCCTGAGAGATGTGGAGTCTGTACGTCTGGATGATCTCCTGGTTCTCTGTTAACTCTTCCTGCAGCCACACAAACACAACAAAGATCGTTAACAGTTCACTGGAGGTTATGAAGCTATAGTTCCTCTAAACGTTGTTATTTCTCTGTCTGTCGGTCCTCACAGCGCTGAAGTGGTGTCCCATGATCGTGTCCACCAGGTTGCTCGTCCAGCCGCTCAGCTGCAGGAAACACACACATCACATTTAATGAGATGAAGCTCGTCAACAGACAATAGAACTCAAGCTGCTTTCAGTCTCTACATGTCAAAGGACACTTCAACTAAATCTTTCTCTTGACATTCTGACTGAGTCTTCAATTTACAGCACATACGTCTGAAATGACAATTCAACAACTTTCATCGATTGCTCTTAAATGTAACTCCTTCTGTTAAAGTCTCTCAAACAAAACAAGGAAAACAAAAGACATAGTTTGATTGTGTCACCAGGTAGCGAAGTGAGGGATCATGGGAGTTGAACAACTACCATTATTGTTTAAAATCTGAGTAAATGTTCACTGATAACATATTAAACGTAAGTGTGGCACAATATTCAAAAGCAACAGCCCTGCGCCTGCTCGACAGCAGTCGACTGAGACTTCACTGGGCCAGTTTCATTCTAACCATATATCTGTCATTTTAACAGACATATTGGCTGTCAAAAACAGTTTTGAGTAAACTTTGGTTTGAACATTGGTGGAAACATTTGGGATAGTGTAAGAACACAGATATAAAACAAAGATGTAGTTGTGTGTAAGAGAGAGACACCTTAGAGGCAGCCCAGTCCATCCAGCCCTTGGCACAGGGGTCGACGTTGATCAGAACTAAACCCTCCACCAGACTGGGTTCATTCAGCTGAAACACAACAGCAAGCATGACAATCACCACCATCGTCATCATCACCATCATCACCATCATCATCATCATCATCGTCATCATCACCATCATCATCATCATCATCATTCTGATCAACTTCACCAAGCGAGCAGCCGGTGTTGGGGTTAAGTGGATTTACTCACAGCCAGTTTGGTGAGGATGTAGGCTCCAGCTCCAACGCCGATACCAATCACACTCTTCACCCTGATAACACACACACACACACACACACACAGACACACACACGCACACACACACATATATACCAGGATGAGCTAACTGCCTGTCTGGAAGTTCTGCTAAAACAGCTATCAGATGTTGCAAAGCATACAGAAGACTTACTGAAGCTGTGTCAGGACAGACGGCAGCATCTCAGCCAGCTCATCCATGGAGGGGTACTGGTACCTGCACACACACACACACACACACACACACACACACCATTAAACAACAAAATGAGAAGAAGAAGAAGACACGATAACTGAAGACAAAGAAGAAGACAAGCGATGAAGCGGAGCGTCCTGTCTGCCTGATGTTTGTTGAGTCGTCTTGTTTAGTAACTTGTCTGTTGAAGTGTGTTTAATGTTTCTGACTGTGCTGTGCTATAGAGCCCGACACGGCACAAGGAGTTTTATTTTGAAAAGTTACCGGTGCACTCTGCTGTTCTGCCGTCTGACTCCCTGCCTGGCTCGATCAGGCCGGAGGTAGTGAAGCGGTAGCGGTAGTGAAGCCGGTGGAAACACTGTCTAGAACGGCCACAATGAGCCCCAGCGACGTTATTATTTTGTGTTACCGAACCGTGACGTGTGTGTACCGTTACACACATGACATTAACACACTGGAGTGAGTGTGTATGGAAACAGAGGATGCTGTTTTCAGTGTGTGTTTTACCCGGTGGGGAATACAGGAGCGTTCTCCTGCTGTCCTGGAGCATCGACATGCAGAACTGAGAAGTGCTGCGTCACTTCCTGCATGTCCTCGTAGTTAAAGAGGCTGTTGAAACAAGACTTATCTACACACAGACACACACACACACACACACACACACACACACACAGACACACACACGCAATTGATGCTTTAAGTCCTTGTTTCTTATACTTTTTTGTCTGTAACTGTTGTACATGTACTGTAGTTACTGTGAATGTTTGTGTGCATCATGTTTGTTTACTCACGATTGAGTCCGATGTCATGGTAGGTGAGGATTGTGGGTCGGTTGCCCTTAGCAACTCCCCTCATGGTAACGTGCAGCACGCCATGGGCTGTCTCCACATCGTGCTCCTGAGCAACACATCAAACAACAAATTAACACCCTCCTGTCAGCAACAAACACTACAACAGGATGTGAACTCATTCAGCATATTTCATTCTGTTCACTTCTCCAACCCAGCCTGCATTTTAACACAATTACAGTAAAACATCATCCTGATATCACAGAGAGTCTGTGAAACCTGAGAACACACAACCAAATCTGACACATCACACTCATTTTGTCAGAAATCATCAGCCGAGTGGAAGCTGATGCTTCATCACCTTCATGCTTGTTTGTGATTTCCAACAAGCAGATGAACGTGCACGAGCGAACAGAACATCCACCGTGCACATGAATGCACCAATTGATCATTTTGGGACACGGTTCAGCTGGATCTGTTTAGGAATCAGAATGTGGAATGATATGATTTCATGACAAACAGTAGTCTTGTCACCAATCAGAGGCTGTGTGGAAACTACACGGTGGGGTCTGAGAACACCAGCTAAGATGATTCTATCCTGCATTTGTTTTGAATACAATACTTATATATACAGGTTTTTTTTTTAAATCACAAATGACACAAAGCTTCTAGTTTGGTTTTCTCAGCCTTCAAGTGCCCCCATAAATGCTGAATGGTGCTGAGGTCCGGTGACTGTGGAGGACGGTCCAGGACAGTCAGGACTCCTCAGTCCTCTCCGGTCTATGAGGTGCGTCTGGGCTCATTATCCTGCTGCAGTGTGAATCCTTCTCCACACAGATCAAACCAGAGGGTGGAGCAAGTCTCTGAAGGATGGAGTGGTGCTCCTCCTCAGTCAGGGTGGAGTCTGAAAACATCTTGCAGCACCATGTTTCACTGTGGTGTCGTTCTCTCTCCTGTCCGTCTCCTTACACACATCTTTCTGTTACTGACACTAATCCATCGCTGGGATTCATCAGTGAAGACTTTTGAGTCCACCTCATGTGTTTGTCCTGGTTTCCCTCCTGAGAAGTGGTTTAGAAACCGCTGCTCGTCCTCTGAGACACTGCAGGACAGACGTCTGCTGATTGATTCTTTAGTACATTTGGGTATTTTTTAGTGAACAATGTTTGATGTATTGATCTTCTGATGGTTTGGTCACTTCGGCTAAACCTGATCGTGCTGTGGATACAAATGTTTCCGTAAAGCGCTGCTGTAAAACTTGTTGCTGAGGAAGCTTCTCTTCACCAGGATTTGACAGTTTCACTCATTCTTTGAATCCCAAAACTTTCTCATTATTTGCCACTAGTAAAGATTTTCAATGTTTTCAACGGTCTCAGACTTTTGGACCCCAGTGTACATATTTATGTTGTTACAGGCAGAAACATGGACTGACAGATGAATACCTTCAAAAGGTGAGGTGTTGTTAGATAATCTCATTAATGAAACACCTGACACGTTATATTAATGCTTCCTCATATCCATGTGCACACACACAGTCTGTCACCAAACTCCACACCTGTGGATGTTTGTCTTCATTTCTAATCTACTGTATGAGTTTTCAGCTGCTGGCTGTAAGAACCGCAGAACATTTATCACTGATCGACTAACTATTCCCAAAGCAGGACTTCATATTTAATTCATGCTGCTCACTGCAGAAGCCTCCCAGCTGAGCTGAGAGCGCTGACACATCATCATCTCTGAGAACATTATTAAATTATTTATTTGTAGAGTGAGTCTTGTGCACTGTCCTTCGTTTTGTCCTTCTCTTCCTTAAAGAAGCACTTTGTAGTTTGGGTTAGAAATTTTTATCAGAAGTGAAAAAAATCCTCACTGATGTATTTAATGACTGAATAAACTCAATAAACAAACTTTTCTCAAAGGACAACACAATTTCATAACGTTTTACTTGCTTCAAACAGCGTTTTAAGGACCGTGTTTCTCTCTAAGGACTGTTTGCATTTAAATGTATTTTCCCAAACTCCATCGTGCACCTTTAAATTATCTTTAATAAACATTTTCATGAATTGAATCAGATATTCAACCAAATGAATCTCTTCTTCTTCTTTATAAGATCTTATGTTTGCTTTTCCAGTTTTTTTTTTAGTTGTACTGATTTTCTCATTTGACCTTTTGTGTCTTTCTCTGTACGTTAATAGAAAGTGTTCTGAATAAAACGGTTCTGGTTGTTGTCACTTCATCATACAACTGCAACAGAACACATGCAGGTCAGCAGGCACTTTTCTGTCTGTCAGCTAACAGCAAGTTGAGCAGACTAACTCTACTTAATTGGCTAAAAGGCTGACTCCTGGAAGCTAGTAGCTGGCAAAGCGTGACTCAGCAGAGCAGGCTAACGAACGGCTAACTGGCTAACTCACCACCCCAACTCCTAAAGAACAGGAGATCTGATGCAAATCCAGAATATCAGACATCCTGACAGAGGAGGAGGACGAGGGAGAGTTTTGAGAGGAAGAGAGAAGACAGAAGCAATCATCAACAGAGTGGGAAAGAGTTAATATTAAAGAGAAGAGACAGACAAAAGAACGAGACGGAGGACAGCAGGGCCGTCGTCCTTCAGCCTGTGATTAGATCAATAATCTCTGCAGTCATTGGCTACGAGCAGGAAGGTCTTAAGGTCTAATCAGCCAATCACTTGTTGCCCTTTGTCCAACCTTTATCCTTCCCTCCTTCCCCTCCTCTCTTTATCTTCCTCTCTTCTGCTCGTTCCATCAGTCTCACAACCAATTACAAAAAAAATAGAAAACATGAATGACTAATTACAGCTGAGTCATTTGAGATTTGCGTGCTGCGTTTTAATTAAATGTTTTCTCCCTCACAGTTCAGAGTGCCTGATATGTGATGGTGACAATTAACAGCACTGAAATTAGTTTCCATATTAGACACAAAGTGGATGATTGAGAAATAGACATCAGACAGAAACTCATTTATTTCGTTTTGAAGTGCAAAGAGGACTTTTTTTTTCTTTTCTTTTTTTTTACAGTTGAAAGAATTAATTTATTGTTTGTCTGACATCTGGACAGATTATCAGCACTCTTTTCACCACTGTTTATTTCCTGCTAATCCAAACCAAACATTTCCTACAGCTGCAGCTCCACCTTAAAACATTTAACTGGTGAAACACAAGTTATCTTTTATTTTGAAGTAGTCTAGTCACAGGAAATGCAATGTGTTCAGATAGCACCGTTTTAGTTCATCAAAAATGTGTCTGCAGAGTAATACAGTGGTGGTTTTCAGCATTTGTTCATAGCAGACCCGTTTTAAACCTTTCTGAAAGCAGTTTTATTCATTCTGTGGGTGTAATGGAACACAGTGGAACTGTTAGACACTGAACACATAACCATAGTTTCACATATGAAGGATTTATTTGAGAAGCCTTCTGAGAAAAAGCTCTAAACTCTGCTGCTGAACGACCTGGTGTTTTTCAGCTGACTGAATTGACAGGATGATTTAGAGGAGCAGACAGGGAGGCAGAGCTGCTCCTCTGCGCTCTCATTTAAAACAGCTCTGATCAGAGGCATTGATGCAAACTGACATGCTGTACTGACGTCAGTCCCACGAGTCCTGCTGATCGATATGTGTGTGTGGAGCTGACGGTCAAACAGCTTACGTCAGTTTCACACATCTCATAAACATGATTGTTTGAGCCATTGGTCTCTATGTTTCCGAACCTTTAACAACATATTTCTCTCGAGCCTTTATAACGAGCTGCTCTGAGGATTTACCAACAAACATGTTTTGTGAAGATCAATCAGTGATTGTAATGTCAACTGAATCAGGTTCTGATGGAACTCGTCTTGTGGTCAGAAAAGTGCAAGTCACCTGTACAAATAGTATTCGAGTAATGGATCTGATATTAAGTGTTCTGAAGTAGGGCTGCACAAAAAATCGTTAAAAAATCGCGATCTCGATTCGCACATACACGTGATCTCATTTCTACACACAGCCATTCTGAAGCATGTTATATCTCGAGCTGAATCACAAACAAATGCTCCTATTTTCCTCCCGGATTTTTTGAAGTGCCCCCAAACGCAGCACTGCCGCTGCCTCCTCCCTCAACCTGTGGTAAAGCGTCCTTACAACATGAGATTCAGTGGAGGAAGCCCGCCTGCAGTTGAGTGTTTGGAAGGAGTGAGTGAGAAGCCGTTGTTAGACAGGGCAGCAAGTCGCCAATTTGCCCGTCCTTTTGGCGGCTCGGTCCGCAGTTTTTGACAGAGGACGGCAGGGGGTCTGTTTTGGTCCGCCGATTTTCCGCCTCGGAGGGTACACTTATTTCCACCTTGCCTACTAGATGTGCAACTGGACAGCCGAGATCCGGGAGATGCAGCGCCTCCTGGATCTCTAGCTGTGTGGTTGTGTTAGCTTGTTGTTGTAGCCACAAGCTAGGAACGCTCGCTACTTTCAAACTAAAAGCCCCCCGCTAAGAACGCAGTTCTAAACTCCAATGGGTGCAATGTAAAGCTCTTATTTTGAAGATAAATTTGTTGATAACTGTTCACAGCCCAACTTCGAGCTTCACGTCACGTCACATGTTTACCTACCTCAGATGCGGCTTTTGGAAAAGGAGGAATATTACGCCTCCGTTTTAGAAAGCCGATCACAGCAGCTATCACATATCACCTAGCCAAAGATACGGCCCCAATAAACACTGTACAACATGAGGTATTAAAGGATGCTCTCTCATCTTGGAGACTCTTTTTTTTTTTTTACTTTTGTAAAAATCATTTCTCATCCAATGATAGAACTTGAACAAAACAAAAAAAAAACATGGCCCTGGCAGAGGCATAGTAATATGCCTCTGCCATTCTACGATGTTTTTTTGTATTGTTTTGTTCAAGTTTATCAGTGCAATAAACATTTTGTGAAAAAAATCGTGCCAGAGAATCGTGATCTCAATTCTAAGCAAAAAAATCGTGATTCACATTTTTTCCAGAATCGTGCAGCCCTATTCTGAAGTATTAAAGTCAAGAAAAGCATACATATATCTACATATATGTGTAAAATTTATAATATGGGTCAAAGGATGATCAGATCTGATATTCAGAATTATTCTTATTATCGGAAACTGTCTATGTTTCTTATGGCAGATAAAGCAAATTATCTTAAAGCACCAATTTTACCCGTTACTTTACAGATTACATGCTGCCGTAATCTGTAAAGTAACAAGTGACTTTAGTTTTCAAATAAACATAGTGGAGTAAAGAGTACAAGTACATCAAAGCTGTACTCAGGTACAATCCATCAATGCTGCTGGTTAGCTTGCGAATTTCCTAATAATTTATGGGGTTTTTTTGTATAAATAACCTGAATCTGCAGCATAACAAGTAACTTTAATTAACAAATAAATGGAACTATTAGGATCTGAAAAATGTCGTATTATATTCACATTTATACCCATGTTGCCATAAACTACAGGACCTGTTGTACCTCTACTGTCTGTCCGACTCACTTAAATCATCGCTGATATTTTTCACATAATTACATTTCAAAAAGACAGGATATTAAAATAAGTAACAATGAGACTACAATTCTGATCCTTCCTCTGATTAAGTTACAGCGCTTCAAAGGAGAAGAAAAGGTTTGTCGGTTGTGAAGGTCTGATGTGTCGGTGCTGAACTCACCTGACAGTCAAAGTCTTGGAGATTTCTCCCATTCTGAGGAGACACAGAGAAATTAATTAATCATCATTGTTATGAAATTATTTCATCCAGAACTATCCAGGATACAATTAAACTTTTATTAGAAGGAACTTTTGTTGAATATTACTCGACTCGTGTAGTTACAGATATGACTGAAAACAACTGAGGATCTGTGTCAAAATGATTGTTTGTTTTTTTTAATCTGCTCTTGAGGCTGCAGGAAGCTTGACCTGTTAATCAGTATCACATCCAGCTTTGCCAGCAGCATGTGAGCGCAGGCCGTGACTCCAGCTTACCCCACCCCCTCACCTGTCCCGTCAGGAGCGGTTTGATCTCAGTCAGCTGGACGTCGTGAAGCTCCTCCATCATAGGGACGCTTTACTGGCAATCAACCTGACAGGACACGCCTTCCAGACAGGCAGACGGATTAACAGAGACACAAACAAGGAGACAGAAACACACAGTGTTAGACAGAGTCACTCAGATAATGCTATCAAAACCTCACAGGTCAGTATCTGTCTACCTGTCTGGGATTTTGGCACTACTAATGTGATGTTACAGTTTGTCCGCTGGTGTTAAAGGCTTTATTACAGTTAATGATGCTTGTAGATATTAAATATAGCTGACATGATTAGAGTCCAGCACACTGATATAAGAGATTATCAACATCCAGTGGTGGTGCATAAATAAGGAAGGAATCTGGAATGGCATATATTGTTTCCGGCACATTTGAATTGTGGCCTGAGTGATGTACGACAAAACGCTTCAGATAAAATTCACAGCCTTGCCTGCAAGAAGTGGGAATGGGGTCAATTAGAGGTGGGTAAAAATATTGATTCATCAATGCATTGCAATATATTTTTTCCCAATTCAATATCGATTCAGAAAATCCTCTGAATCGATTCAGGCAAGCAGCGGCCCCTGACCACCCGCAGTCCCTCGCAGGACGCCTCTCGGTCCCCGCCTCCAGCAGCTGGAGCCGTCTCGCTCGAGGGTCGGATGGTGATGCGCCGCGGAAACACCGTCGGAGCTGCGGAGGCGGATGCACCGCTTTTTTTTCCAGCGCAGCTGGTCTCACCCTGGTCGCTGCACCGTGCACCAATGTAGATGTTTTTGTTTATTACTACTTATTACAGAGTCGATATCGAAGCATTTAAATCAATATTGAATCGAATCGATATTGAATCGAATTGCGACCTAAAGAATTGAAATCGAATTGAATAGTGAGGTTCTTAACAATACCCAGCCCTATAGGGTCAATAGGAGATTTTTGTTTAAAAACACCTGCGTAGACCCAGTAATTCTGGTGGAAAAGCAGCATTAGATGCTGCTGTGTACAAATTATTACATTTATCTTTTAATAAAAATCTGACTTAATTAATTTTTATATTGGGGCAATTTTCCCACGTACCATTGAATAGGATATCGAATATCGATGTTTTCATTGTATGTGTCACTGCAGCAGCTTCAGTCAGCACCATAGAGGATACGTTAAGGGACAGCACTCTGTGTACATCCTCCTGTATTCACCGTAGTTACAAACATATGAATAAAAAAGATAGACCCTTGAGAAAAGTGTGGCTGTCCTGATTCTGTTCCATCACACATGTGAACCAGGTTTGCTTGGAACAACCCCGTGTAGACGAGGTGTATGTAAAACTTACAGAGGTTCGCTTTAGGTTGGCTTAAAATCAAAATGCTTATGACTAGTTTCTGCTGCTTAGGAAATCCAAAAATTCAGATAAAAATCAGATGTAATCATGAATTTACCTGCAGTCGATGGATTCAAAGTTCTGACAATTGCGTTTACGTTTTTTATTTTAGATATTCAACAACTGTGCGGAACCTGAGAGCAGCCTGGCCACACCGACAACAGATTATCTGAGTCAAAAATAAGATGATATTGTTTTAAACTGTCTCTCTATCTGTCTGTCTTTCTCTGGGTCGCTGCCTGTGAGGTCTGTCAAACTGTGTTATCCAACTGTGTGAATCTAATGGAAACAGCCAGTGATCTCTCATTGGCAGGAGGCCACCGGGCTGTGTGTGTGTGTGTGTGTGTGTGTGTGTGTGTGTGTGTGGGTGTGTGTGTGTGTGTGTGTGTGTGTGGGCAGACAGGTTGGGTAACAGTGTTTCAGCAGAGTGGTTTGGATGGATGCTGAGCTTCCTGTGGGCTATCTGGCTCCGACCCAAACAGATAACTAACTCTTTGACTGTGAAGCTGCACCAACCAGCAACAGACCGTGAGATGCACTGATGGAATGAAATCCAACATCAATTGCACATAACTGTATTTCATCATCAGTAACAAATTGTATTTTTGCTGTTGTTTACTATTACTGGAGATTATTGAAGCCACACATCGTTTAGTTACTAATGCAGTCCAGACAACAAGAAAACTAGAGAAGCCGATTATCAGGGCAGATATTCAACATTTTTTTGATTGTCTTTATCTGTGTTTTTATTTCGTTTGACTGCTGTGGTCCAGCACACAACACTATCTGATCATCACAAGTAATAGCCAACTGTCAACACTGAATACTATAAATCTGGAAAGTAACTAGCAACTAATGTAGTGGAAAGGATATATAAAGTAGGAGAATATAGAAATCCTCAAGTTAAGTACCTAAAAATAGTAATTAGACAATTAAATAGCTCTGCATGGACGATGTCAGACTCTTATCTCAGTGTGTAGGCCATCACTCATTCATTTATCTTGTTGTTGTATTAACGAGATACATAACAGGCAGAGGATGATCAGAAACATGGACCAGGCATTCACATGCAACAACATCCAGCTAGTTAATACAGTAAATCTGAACGATGTGCAAAAAGAACAATATTGTGAATATTTTGACGGATGTTCCAATTGTGATCTGAGTCACTCACAAGCCATTTTGTGATTTGTATGATATTTTTCATTCATTGTAATATAGCAAGAATAAAACAAGAAAGTGTTGTCAGATGTGTAAAATATAACCAGGACACACCAAAAACCTGATGTTGAGCGAACATACAGTTCATCTGCACGCAAGAACGATCATCGGCATGTCCAATTTTTTTTTTTGGTGATTGCCGATGAAATAAACTAATTTAAAAATGTCCTAATTTGGCTCTGATGCAGCATCCTCACACTCAATGTCCCACCAACAACAATGTACGATTAGCAACACACCACAATTAATAGTCTTTAAAAACTGAATGATCTGAATCAAAATACCAGATAAGTGTTGTGGAGTGGAAGTATAATGTAGCAGTAAGGTGCCTGGAAACTGTACCTCATGAATAATTGTATTCAGGTTTATTTCAGCGCTGGTTGTTCGAAATTTTGACACCAAGATTTACATTTTTACTGCAAATGAATATCAGTCCCAGATATCAGTATTCAGTCTCATTGATCTCTAATAGTTGGTATCAGAATCCAGTGTTGGGAGTGACATCTTACAAAAGCAACACGTTACAAAAGTAATACGTTACAGTTACATATTTATTTTAGCGGTAACAGAGTAATATAACATGCTACCAATAACATTTCAGATATTACTACAATTATGTCACATAACGCCTTACAACCTACGCTACAGACCGTCTGTGTGTGTTAAGTTCTTTGTACAGGCCTGATGATGAAGCCTGATCCACCAAACGCACTTTAATTTACATTCTTGAATCACACATCTATTAATGTTCTGTGGACTAAAATAAAAAGGCAGAGAAGAAGAGATGTTTGTCTTGTCGTGTCATGACAGGCTACATTATCGAAGGATTCGGTCTGTTGTGTTTCATATGACTGAGCGGACAATTAAAGATATTTATTCTTATCTCATAATCAGACTGATCCTCTGCCTGCTCAGCACACTCGTTTATCTAAACAGATCAAGGCCTATTAAACATCTATTTCATTGTTCTATATAGGCTATCTTGGCATTTTGTTGAGAGTAACTAAAAAGTACTGCAATAAGTCATATATTACTATACACAGGTAGCAATATTGTAACGTAATATATTAGTTTAAAATTAAGGTAACAAGTAATACGTAATATACTGCATTTTGAAAGCAACCTTCCCAACGCTGGTAGTATCGGCCATGTAAATGTTATATGTGGCAGCTAATATAACCAGTTTCAAGTCACGTTGACCTGAATATGATCAAAATCAGGACATGGCTCACATCTGAGATATTGATCTTCATCTAGAGATCAAATTAACAGAAACTGAACGGTACTGTTGCCACAGACGTCACGTTCTTCTCTGGTAAACTGTTCCTCGATTAGAAATGTTTGACATTTCTCAGATTCACGTCATTTATCTGACCGAGCAGATCGACAGTGACGCTGATCGATACTTGAAGCTGTAATCTGAGGTTGGGTTGTCCATGTTGTACCGAGTGTACCGATGCTCCGGTCTCCGCTGTCCGCCCACACACACACACACACACACGCACACGCACACACACACACACACACACACAGTCTCTGCATACGAGCTAACGGCTGATGAATATAATTAATGAGTCTAATTAACGAGCCTGGACGCTAACATAAGCCTCTGACAGACAGCTGGGGGCTTAGCAACCGTTACTATGGGAGACCTCGGTAGTGACACACACACACACACACACACACACAGACACACACCTGTAACCAGACACACCGTCGCCATGGAGGAGAGCCTCACGAGGAAGCGACAAGAACATCGTTTTTTCTCCGAGCTAACTTGGTTCCCACACTCGTCACCGTTAACACGACCGTTAGCCTGGTAGCACACTTAAACGTTGGCTGGCTAATGAGCTAACCAGCCGTTAACCAGGTTAGTTAATTAGTTAGTTAGTTGCAGACGTTAACGAAGCTACGGAGGCGAACGTTAGCTACTCACCGACAGCCGTTAGCTCCGGAAGCTAATGGAGTGACCGCGTTAATCCGACGGGTCGGCTGGTTACTGCGGTAACGGCGGAGCGGAGCTGGTCGCGAGCCTCCTCTAGTCAGACTGGACTCGCTGTGAGCGGCACGCGGACGGTTAGGGGGGGCGGGGCTACGTCAACGTAAACAACAGGTCGCTGATTGAGCGGCGGGTCACGAGGTCAGACAGCACGAGCCACAGGTGTCAGATCCAGGACGAGCTCAGCACAGACGCGTCACAGATTTATCTTGTTATATGTTCCATACAGTTGTTTTAAGTATAATGGTGTATCTGCGATAGAGAGGGGGCGGAGTCAGAGCTGACGGTTCCTGCTGTACCCACAACACTCAAAGGTTCTTCTGGATCAGTTCCTGATGTAAAACTGTGGAACAGGTTGAATGAAAAATGCACAAAAATATGATTTTCACAAGGTTCAGGGATGCAGAAGTGTCAAAATTCACTAGAGGTTCATTTATTTATTTATATTTTATTTATTTGTGTTTCCAGAAGGTAAAGTGTGTATATGTTTTATATGTATGTATATATATGTGTGTGTTTGCATGTATGGTGAGGGTAAAGTGGATGCTGGAGAATACATTCTTAAATATTTATAACAGATATAATGAATTATGGGAATATTACATGTTACAAGAAAACAATATATGAGCATTAATACATAATGTAATTCAGTTATATTTTGCAGGACATATTTGATTATAAATGACCTGTATTTGCTCACCCAGACTTTATTAAATGCACGGGCAGCAAGCCCAGATAAGCGACTGCACTTTAGAAACAAACGCAGAACGCTGCAACTCACGACGACCAATATCTGTTTCAGTTTGTGAGACTGAAATACAAAAAGTGAATTATTGTTTGGACTTATTGATCACTCCGCTGCCGCCTGTGATTGGGTTGTTCTCTTTATTTAGAGCCATGTTACCACAGTCGGTGTCCAGGGGTGGAGCTGGGAGTTCTGGGATCCTGAATATCTGGGTCAGTCCCTCAGGGGGGCACCACCAACACCACCAACACCACCAACACCACCAACACCACCAACATTTTAAAAATAATCATGTACAGATACAACAGTGCTGTAAAGGGAACGTTTTTCTTTTATTGAAGGGGTTATACAAACATGATATGCATGAACATTTTCAAAATGCCTAAACGAACTAAATAATCAATCTCTTTGTTTTCATGACTGACCTTAAAGGAAAACCGTTTTGTACTGTTTTACTTTGAACAGCTTCTTTATTCAGAAATTGTAAGTTAATATTTCTCACTTTGTATCATTACCTCATTAATGTTGTAAATGTTAAAATTCTGAGTTTGAATTTTCTTCTCCAAAACTACGTAGTGCCCCTTTAATCTTAAAAACGTCTTGCAGGTGTCGGGTCAGATTAAATCAGCTGTATTTATATAATCCAACATCACAATCACGTCGCCTCAGTGGGCTTTACAGGATGTGCAGCGAGCGACGTCCTCCGAGATGGAAGGAACCTCCTGACAGTTCACCTCTCCGGTTTGTTCCCCTCTGCCTCCTCTGATCACCAGCTTTGGTTCAGCTTGTAGTTTCCACATGAATGTAGGAGTGATGCAAAGTTAACTCGTGCTGAGGCCAGATGGAACCGTTTGAATTCTAGTGTTCTGGCAGGAAGAGAAAAGAAACCGTCCTGGCTGCGTTTCCATTTTAAAAACAAATCAGCGGCGTCGTCTGGTCGTGTGAACTCGATTACAGCACATGAAATGATACAAACTGCAGTTTAATAACAAGTTAAAGGGGCGATGTGTCGATTTGGAGAAGAAACTCAAACTGATCTTTTTAATATTTATTAATATTAATGAAATAAACTGCTTCCATCTGTGAATCAACAAGCTGTTCTCAGAGGAGAAGAAGGTCCCAGAACACCATTTGAAGCTGGAGAGGTGGCAGGGTCCGCCACATATAAACAGGGTGAACACAGTATAAACTGTGTTTTCCTTTAAGGTCAGTTTGTTTATTCAGTCATGGAAACAAAGAGAGTTTGTTTATTTAGTTTGTTTCTGTGTAAAAACAATCAGTCAATGATGATTTTTCTCATCTGATTAATAGAGTTCTCCTTCAACACACCAAACGTTAGCTGGTCGATTAACAGAATAATTAGTGGATCAGCTGAAAGCTAATGAGGATTTTTGTGTTTAACAAGTAAATATTTTTGATCTGTTGGAGGAACCAGATGCAAAGTCGAAGGGTTCACTAGTTCTCAGGGTTCAGCCTCTGGGGATGATGAATGTTTGTGTCTCATCCGGCTGATCTCTGTTGATATTTCCAAAGTCAGACTGATGGACTGACCATTGCTTCCAGCCCTGCAGGCACACACACACACACACACACACACACACACACACGCTTTCATGGCTAAAAGAGCTGGAAAATCCATATCCAGGCTTTGGTTCAGTGGACAGTTCTGCAGGGGGAGGGGTTACTGTAACACACACACACACACACACACACACACACACACACACAGTGGCATAAGGGAGTGTCCTGGTGGTCTGTGTACAAACAGCGAGACCATCTGGCTGACTGGACCTGCGTATATCACAACAACACAAACACTGCACACAGTATAGAAACATACGACTGACCATGAACACATCGTCAGAGGGCGAGCTCATGAAACAGCTTCCTGTCCGACTCCACAGGGAGACATTCATCACAGGAACATGTGCAGGTGTCAGAGGGTGTAGGAGACATACATCACAAACAGCTGATAAATAACATTAACAAAAAACTGTATGACTGCACGTCTCCATGTAAACTCCTCGTCCATCCGACTGGCCAGGCTCCTCCTGGAAATGTTTATCACTGAATGTTTTCTGACTTCCTGTCTGTGGCCTTCAGTATTGAGTCCACTGGAACATGTAAGTCTTAAAATACGCCTCACAAATATATAGTCATTTAAAAAAAGTTTCAATGATTTCCTCAGACAGCTGATGACTGCAGCTGTATGACATTTTATTTGTTATTGTGAGGAAGCAAATTTAATGTGAGTTCATGCGCCATGTTTTGTTTCCACATGTGGAAATTTTAATCCACAGATGAAAGAAGCCGATGAATTGTGAAAATACCCTCATGTGACATTATTATTGTCAAATGTTAATATTTTACAGCACACATGTGAAAACTACATGTCACACGTGTAACCTGCTTTCAATGTGACATTTTCTTTGAACAGGGTAAAATTTTATTCACATGTCAAATTGTAATTTTCACACATGAAAAAGCAAATCAGCTGTGAACATCTCGGTGTTCATGTGACATTTATTCAGATTGCAATATTCAGATGTGAAAAAGGCAAATTTCACGTAACTTTGAGTAACTTTTCACTAAGTAACTTCTGTTGCTGATGACAGCAGACGGTCGAACTGCTTCACTTCAGATCACTTCTGTATATTCATGATCATCTGTGAGCGTGTGCAGGTCTCCGCTGCCTGCTGTCCATCCCATCTGTTTATGGAGTCATTCATATTCTTCATGTGTACTGAAACAGACACATGAAGCTCGAGTCTGACGTCCTCTTTTCTTTCACGATAAATCTACCAGCAAAACAAATCACTAGTCTGATCGTGAGATAAAGTCTTTGTTAATGTGTAATGACGTCTTTTCAGGTCAGTTTGTGATCTCAGGGCTTCCAGAGACTTGGAGGGAGCCATGTTGTTTTTTCTCATGTTGTGTTTTAAAATGTAAAAAAAACGCCATAAAAATATCAGATGTCTCCAAACAGTCTGCGGAAGCTCTGAGACCACAAACTAATCTGAAGAGATGTTATTTTCTTCTTCTAAAACTTCTATCTTAGCAACAGAGGAGAGGAGGACATTATATCATCAGGAGGAGGAGAGGAGGACTTTATATCATCAGGAGGAGGAGAGGAGGACTTTATATCATCAGGAGGAGGAGAGGAGGACTTTATATCATCAGGAGGAGGAGAGGAGGACTTTATATCATCAGGAGGAGAGGAGGACTTTATATCATCAGGAGGAGAGGAGGACTTTATATCATCAGGAGGAGGAGAGGAGGACTTTATATCATCAGGAGGAGGAGAGGAGGACTTTATATCATCAGGAGGAGGAGAGGAGGACTTTATATCATCAGGAGGAGGAGAGGAGGACTTTATATCATCAGGAGGGCAGAGGAGGACTTTATATCATCAGGAGGAGGAGAGGAGGACTTTATATCATCAGGAGGAGGAGAGGAGGACTTTATATCATCAGGAGGAGGAGAGGAGGACTTTATATCATCAGGAGGAGGAGAGGAGGACTTTATACCATCAGGAGGAGGAGAGGAGGACTTTATATCATCAGGAGGAGGAGAGGAGGACTTTATATCTTCAGGAGGAGAGGAGGACTTTTTATCCTCAGGAGGAGAGGAGGACTTTATATCATCAGGAGGAGGAGAGGAGGACTTTATATCATCAGGAGGAGGAGAGGAGGACTTTATATCATCAGGAGGAGGAGAGGAGGACTTTATATCATCAGGAGGAGGAGAGGAGGACTTTATATCATCGGGAGGAGGAGAGGAGGACTTTATATCATCGAGGAGGAGGAGAGGAGGACTTTATATCCTTCAGGAGGAGGAGAGGAGGGACTTTATATCATCAGGAGGAGGAGAGGAGGACTTTATATCATCAGGAGGAGGAGAGGAGGACTTTATATCATCAGGAGGAGGAGAGGAGGACTTTATATCATCAGGAGGAGGAGAGGAGGACTTTATATCATCAGGAGGAGGAGAGGAGGACTTTATATCATCAGGAGGAGGAGAGGAGGACTTTATATCATCAGGAGGAGAGGAGGACTTTATATCATCAGGAGGAGGAGAGGAGGACTTTATATCATCAGGAGGAGAGGAGGACTTTATATCATCAGGAGGAGGAGAGGATGAGTGAGTTTCACTTTCTTGGTGAACTGCTCCTTTAAAATGACTTCTGATATTTTGAAGACGAAGGGAAGAAAATAATTACATTTAATTAAATGCATGCACTTTAATACAATGCCAGAATTACATACCTGTAATGTCGGGAGAGAAAACTTTCAGAAAATATAAACAAAATAACGATCGTTTCAGTATTTCAATATTTTTTTTTTTATTATTCACAAAATCTTACAGTTTTAGGTCGGCAGCTGTGGTTCTGCTCGAGGAGTTTAGATTTCACCGGATGTTTGTGTTGCTGAGTGAAGTTTTACCAAAAATGTGTCCCATCGACACCGGCTGGGATTTTAATCAAAGTCAGAAAACTTTTGTTTCTTCTTCAAACTTTAAACAAAGTACGAAAGTAAAAAAGAAATCTTTGACTTTTGACCTCGAAGCTTTGATGTGCAGTGAATTGCTGCGTCCGTATCAACCCCGGTTTTCAAATAATTTGCGTAAACTCAGACTGCACATGTCCGAGCAGTCGAGGAGCGCCTGAACGCATCGTCTGAAGGTGAATTCACTTCAACTGAACTGGAAATCAAACGGCATCGAAACACATGAAGTTTCAGAAGAGAAGCAACAGAAACTCTGCGTTCTTCTAACAAACACTGTGAGGGAAACCCACCAACCAACCAACCAACCAACCAATCACAGCCAGTCTCTCTATCAAAATAAATCTACAGCTTTATATAGTTAGTTTCTTGTACAAGTGTATAAAACATTCGATTTGACATATTTACATTTTAAAACAGATTTTGTGTCACAACAGAGGAAACGTTAATGAACTGGAACGGCCGAGAAGAAATACTGACAACACTGCAGCAGAACTCCGTCTGTCATGAGTTAACTCTGTACAGAGGAGATTTTGTTCAGCGGCTGAGATTCATCTGAAAGAAACAGAACACACAACAACTCATACAAGCCGGCTGTTTGTTAAAGACGGTCACATATACTGATGCTGTTCCCAGATGTCAAGAATGAACTAATAATGTTGCTTGTGAGAGGAATCATTGACATTTTTCTTTGTAAAGAAAAGAAATTAAAACCATCAATACAAACTTAGAAAAGTAGAAGAATTCACAATAAAACCTTGAAAAGAAAAGTCAAAAAAGAGGAAAGGCAGAGAAAAGTGAGGAAATTACTTCAAAGCATAGTGTCTCCTATAAATCCTTAATATATCCATCTGTGTAGATTATGTTTGGACGACCTCTCACAGCCGCGGGGGGGCGATGACGTCTGCACATTTATGGATTTCAGCTTTTCAACGTGTCCTGTAACGACCCGGTCACAGCAGCATTTAAAAACGCTTTCAAACTGCTGCAAAATCCAGCCAGATTTTCTTGTGCAGGAACGAAGTCGATCTGCTCAGCTCTCACAAACACACACAAAACTCTGAGCCGCAGAAACGGAGCGTCCTAAACGAAGGAAGCCATTTTGGATTATGAGCCGCGTATCAAGATGCAGTTAAATCAAAGCTTCTGTTGGTGTAGAAACCGCAACAGAAACACAGTTTACACACAGACGACTTCCAAATTAACTGAGAGAACTTTCTGCCACATTAGCGACTGAGCTAACTGGCTTGTTATCTGACGATAGAGGGCAGCAGGCTGGTTAGCTCTTTATTAACTCCTTATTGAATTAAATGAACAATGCTCAGAACAAACTGCTATAGGGGACTAAACGGCCCAAAGAGCTATGCTAACTAATGCTAACTCTGCTGACATGTTAGTGGTCAACAAGATTTCGCTAAGACGAACAAATGAACTTTGCATGACGCTTTCTGCTGTGACCGCGCCTCGCAACGTGTGTTTGCCCTCGTTTTTCCTTGTTTAAAGGGATTATTACTATTATTACTGATTATTACAATCAGGACTTATTGTAGTAACATTTCAAAATCTCTACCTTGAGAAATATCAAACTTATAAAAGCACCACTATGGAAATCTTTAAACAAAACTCTCAAATCTTCAAAAAATCTATCCAAATCCTGTCAGTGTGCGTTTGTAAGCTGGTACATTTCGACGTTGTCACGCAGCAGAAGAAGAGATCTGGTCACGTTCAGTCTGAGCTCGGCTGTAATCTGCTGCTCCGAGTCGGTCCGGTCACAAATGTTAACAATCCAAACAAACGTTATTGTGTCCTGACGACGTGGATGACAGCAGCTCATCAAACACCGCGTGGAGTCCTGCTGGAGGCGGTTTGGGAAATGTTCTGGTAACAATGTGAAATTTAACAAAGAAAATCACCTCTTCAGTCACTTTATAAACGAATGGCGTCGTCCTCGCCGGGTTGCAGTTGCACCTTTTCTCCACTAGAGGGGGCGCTGGCCCGTGACTGAGAGTAAACAAACCACAGTTTCTGATTCAGACTCAGAACGTCGCTCTGCGACTCGTTCGGTCTTCTCGCGCTCCGCCGCGGCTGTCAGTCTGTTTTGGCCGGCGGGGACTTGCAGGGTCAAAGGTCAAGGGTCAGAGTTAAACAGGTGAACAGTGTCAGCGCCACACCGACAGGTGCCTCACAGTGCACAGGTCGCGCAGCAGCCGCCTGATTCGCTGTTTGAGCTGCGGGAGGCGGGACAAAGGGTCGGGAGGCTCAAGCTCGCCGGAGTGGTCCAACCAGGACTCTAATACTGGAGGGAGGGAGAGAGAGAGAGAGAGAGAGAGAGAGAGAGAGAGAGAGAGAGAGAGAGAGAGAGAGAGAGAGAGAGAGAGAGAGAGAGAGAGAGAGAGAGAGAGAGATGTCATTTTATTCTTTGGTCCATAATTCTGTTGAACAGTAACTCCGTCTCTGTGGACACAGTGTGTGTTTTCCCACTGAGGATTGAACGTCTGCAGCAGAAACACTCTGCACTTTTCAGAAAAGGTTCTGGTGACGTCAGCGAGGCTGATTTCTTTTTCCTGAAACAGGAAGTGCTAACATGCTAACTGATTTGTGGATTACAGCACTCTACTTACATTAAGCATATATCTATATAAATCTCTGAAGTTGAGGAAGTCAGACACAATAAATTGTCTTTGTCCTGTTTGAGTTTATGTCAAAAAGGATCAGCTCTCTATCTCATTCGGTTTTATTTTCTGTTTCACACAGCGTCCAAACTTTGTTGAAGCTGAAGCTGTATGAGAAGTAACATGAGGTCAGTCAGTGTATCAACAACTTGTCATGTTGAGCTGAACCGATTAATCAGGTCAGAATCTGCATCGATCCCTCTCTGACAGATCAGACTGTGAGGCCTGTTTCACTGCCTGAACTCCACGCTGAGTATTTCTAACAACAGCTGTTCTACTGTAAATAAACAGAAGTGGCTGTGTGTGTGTGTGTGTGTGTGTGTGTGTGTGTGTGTGTGTGTGTGTTACCGTCCAGCTCTCGCTCTATGTGGTCCATCCTGGCACTGATCTGGTGGTGAAGCGACTCGACGTGCTCCAGCAGGTTCAGCTGACACTCGGCCACCGACGCCGGACGAGGCTCCTGCGTGTGTGTCTGAGCGTGTGCGTGTGCGCAGCCCTCTTTTTTGATGCAGGCGTCTCCGAGTGCGTCCGAGTGCGTCACGATGTTTGTATCTGTCGTGGCATCAGGTGGTTTCTCTCTCACATCCTCAGGTTTGATTTCCTGCATAAACAGAATCAGAATTGCTGCGTTTTCATGTCAAAGACCTGATAAATGCACCTGGAGTGTCGAGACGACTGGCGGTAAAGCTACTGAAGCGATGCTGCAGGAGGAAGAAGTGAAGAAACGGAGGGAATGAAAAGAGAAAGAATCACTGAATTCACCATTATGTGTTTTTCCTTGTTCACACAATGTTCTGCGAGGCTCTCGGCCCTCACAGCGCAGCAGCAGGTAAAAATAGTTCCACATTTACGAGAATGAGCCTCACGCTGGTTCTGGTTCTCATAGCAACAGCAGGAGCGCGCTCAGTGCTGCAAAGTGACTAAAGCTTCTTTTGTTTGTTTTCAACAACACAACTATTGACTTCACACATCCTTTCCATCCTTTACGTCACCTCAGGTCACCTCGCAGAAACTGTGGAGTCACACTTTCTCATTCAGATGAGCAGGTGAGATGATTCATGCACTTTCCTTCACTCACTGTGTTTTCACTGTATTTACACGCAGCGCTGCTGTTGAGCTTAACAGTTTGACGCCTCGGAGGGAACACTTATTTCCACCTCAATGTCAGTAAATCCGAGCTGTCGATGTGCCGGCCCCTGCGCGAGATGGGCGGGGGTTTCGATGACCGGCACTGTTGTGCGACCCACAGCCGGGGAGGTTTAAAACCAGGAAACAGCTGATCACAGCAGTCAGTCCATCACTTCATCTGCAGACGTCAAGATGAGCAACTGGACAGCTGCTGAGATCCAGGAGATGCAGCGTCTCCTCGGTCTCTGCAGCTGTCTTTGCTGTCCGCTTGTGTCTTCCATTACCATCATTGCTATTAGATAACCTAACAACCATAGCAGCTGCATTTGCGATTGAAGAGATCCAAAAACGTGCAGTGCATCAGACCGCAGTGTTTCTTGTTCTCCCGCCATTGTTGTTTTGAAACCGACACTGGTATCACGGGCTAAATATTCTTCTGACGCATAAGTTGTACGTCACTGTTCACGCTCAACTTCGTGCTTCACGTCGGGTCATGTTGATGCTTTTTTGAAAAGAAGGAATATTACACCTCCCTTTCACATCTTCTAACTAAAAGAGGCTAGAGACTGTCAGAAGACTTCACATTAATCTCGGCACCAACATTTCTTCCAATACGTTTCAGAAGTGGAAAGATGAGAGATGGTGACTTTAGAAGTGTAACTCGTTGAATATAATGTGATTAAGTCAGATCTGCTCCCTGGTTTTACCTCCTGCTCAGCGTCCTGCTCCTCCTTCACTGCAGCCGGCTGCTTCTCCTTTTCTCTCTCCTCGGACTTTTCCCAAGATGCTCCGGGCTTCTGGTAGCAGTGCTCGCTGCTGACGTAACAGAGGGGAGCGTCTCCTCTCGGGCTGGACGTCAGCCTCGCCCCCTCCTCTCGTCTCCATGGCAACCTCCACAGCTGCAGGTCGGGGTGCGATGGAGAGCTGCGTGGACAGACGACAGACAGTCTGAGCGCTCGTCTGTTTGAACGTAAACAGAGACACCGAGTCAGCGGCGCGACGGTACTCACTGCAACAGGCTGATCTGGAGCTGCAGCCCACTGAGGACCTGATGGAGGCCGTGTGTGTGCGCCAGCAGACGGCTGGTGTGTGAGATCTTGGAGGCGTTGACCTCCGAGTAGTTCTCCTTCACGCACGACAGACCAAACATGTGACCGGATATCAGCAAATCAGGTTCTGACAGGAAACGCTGAGCCCGCCTCCAACCTGGATGAGAGACGACACCATACGTTTACTTCAACCACTTAGACCTCTTCAGACCTCGAGTGAAGGGACGACAGAGGATCCTTTCACAGCTCGGGACAGAATCATCTCCATACAAACACTGTTTACATTAGTTGCTTCTGAATTGTCCACATACAGTGTTCACTTAGGTCTTTAACAACATCAAACTAGCGGAGGGTTAATTCAGTGGGTGAAGGAAAAGCTGTACTGAATTCTGAAACAGTCAATAAAACTCATATAGTTAACATACTGACACACACACACACACACACACACACACAGTGAGAGTGGTACCTGCGGTGTGTCTGCAGTAGTAGCAGATGTAGTTGTGTGGGACGTTGTCTTCGTATAAACCCATACAGGTGCCGTGCTGCCAACACAAACACGACTCACACTACAGACGGACACAGACAGGAAGGAGTTAAACGTCTTCGGATTACTAGAAGGAACAGGAGGCCGACAGTTCCTCTGAGACACACACACACACACAACGCCACAGCAACATTATGCACAAAGTGCTATTCTGAGTGATTTGGCGCCCCCTACAGTTTGTGAGTGCAACACCACCGAGGTGAACACACCCAGGTGTGTAACAGTTTGTCGACTACAAACAAAACTCATTACATCATAACAATGTTACCTGTTAAAGTAGAAATAACTGAATATACAAACTGACCTTAAAGACACACAATTTATACTGTTTTACTTTGATTATTTGTGGCGGACCCTGCCACCTCTGAGAACAGCTTGTTTATTCACTGAAAGATAAATATTACTGAGTTTTAATTTCTTACAATGTCGAGGTTCTTGTACTTTACTTGTGTATTTACATTTTCTGCTACTTCAGACTTCCTTCCAGTCACATTTTGGAGGCGAACATTATTCACTACATTAATTTATTAATAACCTGAGTGACTTTCAGATCACGCGCTGAATCAGAGTGACTGTGGAAAATAATGTATTCGTTCACAAACCAGATTAAAAACTAAACAAAAAAATAATAATCAACAATACGCTGAATATCAGATAATAATCAATCAACCAACCAACAGCATTAAGTTTATAAATAGATACATGTAAATGTATGTATAATGTACTTTTCCTGTTTTAATCCTTAAATATACTTTACTGCTTTGACTCTGGGACTTTCACTTTTACTAAAGTGATATTTTAACACCACATCTTTACTTTTACTCAAGTTAGACTTTAGTTTATAAAAGTCTGGCAGAAACAAGTTTACAAGACACCATCAGGTCCCAGCAAAACTATTCTTAAGTTGTGTAAATCTTTCAGGACAAAGAATGAAAAGCAAACCTAGCGGTTCCACTGGAGGCCCGTCGGACACAAACGGACCTTTAGCAACATTTTGTTAGGAGGTTAATTTCCCTTTTCATTAGTTATGTCTGTTGATAAGCACTAAAAATATGGCAGCACTCAACGACTGTGTGTCACATGTATTACTTCCTCCAGTTTCGCCGTGATAACCGGCTCAGTTCTGTTTGTTTTCTCCAGATCCCGAGATAAACACAGTTTAACAGGGAGGATTGTTCAAATAACATGTTTGACTCCTGACAGTTCAGGACAGAAAGTCTTATTTCATTAAAACGTTTTAACTCAGGCTGTTTAAGCAAGATGATATTTATGAGAATCAAACTGAAAACCGACCTAGAAATAAAAAAGGTGCATCGTTTCAACACTGGAGTTAAATTCTGAGCAGTTATCTGCAGGTCAGAACTCGGCCCAGGTGTGGTGTGTGTGTGTGTGTGTGTGTGTCTCACCTGGATCATGAAGTCGTTCTCCTCGTCCACCTCGCACACACACCTCACCAGCTCACACTCCTCTGTCTCCATAGCAACAGACCAAGAGGGCGTGTCCTCTCCGCTCTCCGCTGTGAGTGTCGACCAGTCGCTGCCGTCGTCCACTGAGAGCGAGAAGTCGTGAGATTAGAGACGCAAACATTTCCTTACATTCAGGCATTCAAGTCCACATTTATTTTTGCTTTGTCACATACACAGGATTGTGTTTCCTCAGTTTTTTAGTGGTTACGTGTGTGTAAATGTGTGTGTGAGTTCCCACTTTGTGTGAGTGTGTCGTGATGTTCAGAGGACAGCTTCAGAGTGAGCGGCGGTCTGTCCGAGCTCTCGTCGTCACTGCTGCCCAATCCTGAGGGAACAGACAAACGGCCCTGTCAGGACTCACAAACGCAGAGTCATTATTCTAATACTGCCACTAATACACCGAGTACTCAGCTGCAGCTTTCTAACTCTGAGGCTCGGGAGGGTTCGGTCAAAGTGACAGGCGGCTTAAAACAACAGGAAGTCAGTGTTTGCAGTTTGTGTGCGTCCAACACAGTTTAAAGCTGCGGCAGCGTCGGCAGCGACTCACGGCTCGTGGACGTTTTTAAAGGTGATTAAATCACTGGAACGCACCGACAAGGATTCACTTTTACACCTGATTACATCCTGTTTTAATCTCAAATTCTGTTGCACCAAAATTTAAACTATCTTCAGATTAAGAAAGATTCAATTCAAATCTCTCTTTAACTGCAGATTAGTGAATCGTCGATCGTTAATCGAAACTGTGATCCGGTATTAACTTTAAACTTGAGAACTTTTTAAATAAGCTGAGCTAATTAATCAAGTTAGTGGAATTAAATGCAGGGACAGACTCAAAGCCAGATGAGTTTAGTGATGCTGCTGAATTTTGATCCAGATACCAGATCAATTAGTTCTGGATCTGATCCGATGACTGGACCGACTGTCAGAACTGCAGCTGGTTCACTAACAGGACATCTACACATGTGCCAGCTGGGATTTATATCTCTATTACAACAGGACTTCCTGTTTCAAGGTGCGTCTGTAACTAAAGAGCTCTTGTGTTGAGTGGAAGACATTAAAAAGCAGCAGGAAACACTCGGATTATCAAAGAACCTGCGCTAACAAAGCTCCAATAACTCGGGAAAACTCGGTTCTTCAGCTGAATGCTACTGGTACTGACGGTTTATTGATATGTCTATTTTAATCTGACACCTCCACATGGATTAAACTCTCTTAAACTTTGCTTTGATGAGCAGAGCTTTACTGAGCTAACCCAGTTTTACTAAAAACTCAGATTAGAGCTAATCTTAGACTAAACTAATCCTCGATGCTGCAACCGAGTCGTCAGCATCACAATTTGTTCTCAGCCTGTTATTCAGCAGACAAACTTCCAGTGAAATTTAAATACTTTCAGATTATATTTTTGAGGATTGAAAACACGTCAGCAGTTTATTCATGTTGTTGTGGTAACAGATCAGACTAAAGGTTATTATGTTATTGATGATTAATCTGTTGAGTGATTAGTTGTTTGGTCGATACGTGTTTCCAATGAGCCAAAGATATCACTGAATGTCTGTTTTTGACAACAAGATATTCAGATTATCACAGAGGAGGAAAGAAAACAGAGACTAATCACATCTAAGAAGCTGGAGAGTTAAAATATCACTCAAACTGATTAATCAATTACCAAAATAGTTCAGTGAAACTTTCCATCAGATACCTTCATCGGTACGTTTCTGGTTTGAACGACCTGCTTCCTTTATTTTCATCTGCTTTCCTGTTTATATTTTCAAGAAGCAACGACTCCTATAATCGTCTCTGACTCTCACCTGACTGACTTTTCTTCTTCTTCTTCTTCTTTTTCTTTTTCTTGAGTTTGACTCTCAGGAAGTTCTTCCTCTCCTTTCTGTCCTGTCCTCCTGTTTTTTCTCCCCCTCCGTCCGTCTTCCTCTCTTCTCACAGACAGGCGGGTCAGACGGGTGAGAGAGGCAGCAGTGGAGCTGGCCGTTACTACATACACTCATGTCACACTCAAAGACGTGCCACACTTTAGCTCGGAGTGATTGTTGTGGTCGTGCACTCTTAAACAAACAGTGAGTATGTGAGTCTGTGTATGTGTAGGTGTCCTACCTGTCTCCATGGCGCCGGGCTCCCTGTCGTCACGGTGACTCTGCTCCTCACTCTTCATGTCTGACACAAAGTCGCTCCCCTTGGAAGACGACCGCTTCCTCCTACAACAACCCCACTCAGCGTTAGACACAACTTTCCTCCGGCTAACTGTGAAGCTCCCGCTGTGGGATTTGAACCATCAACCCACCTCGGCGCCTCCTGCTCGCTGCCTCGCTCGTCCAGCTGCTGGTCGGAGTGGTAGTACTTGATGTGGTAGTGCAGCAGGCTGGCCTTCCTGAACGACTTGGTGCAGCCCGCGGCCGGACACTTGAAGGGGTTGTGGTCCAGCTCAATGGAGAGAATGGGAGGAGGCTGGTTCTTTATCACCCTGTACACTGAGAGAGGACAGAGGGAGGCAAGTGTGAACAGCGAGCATCAAACAGCTGCTGTCAGAAGTCTGGGCGTCACCGTTTAGTTCACGTATGGTGTCGTTTGTCAGGTGTGCGAGCGTTCTCACGTGGTTCTCGGCTGAATTTGTGTGTGGTGGGCAGGTGAGCCTGACGCTCCAACAGGACGTCTGAGGAAGAGAAGGGACGAAACACAGAGCTGTGACATCAGCAACGTCAGCGACTGAAACACAAACGTCACTTACAGAAATCTGAATATCGTGTCGACCCAAATATAAAGGCGAGCGTGTTGTTTTTCACATAAACGTCACTCAACAAGTCGATCCGTCTCGTGTTGACAGATCAGCCACAAACGTCTTTATCAGGTGGAATAAACTCATCAGGTTGACGATGATAAGTGGTTTTAGAAATACTTGTAAGATCATGTTTGTCGTGATTTTGTTCATTTAATCAATGTTAAAAATATGAATGAGTCATTGCGATTAATTATTTTGGTTGTATTTGACTGTAAAAACCTTCAGGCAACAATCTGAGAGTCTGTAAGTTTGATCACGGCAGACACTCAAACCTGTTAATTAACCTGATTAATCCGGAGGCCGATATTTCACACAGCTTATATATTTGCATTAAGACGAGCTCATTAATGAAACCTCCCGCACACAGTTCAGCACAGATTCCAGTTCAGGCCGTGAGAGTTGCGAAGCAGCGGTATCTCAGCTGTTTACCTCTGTCAATGTGGGCGGGGTTAGCAGGTGCTGGCTGGGAGCAGTCAGCTGTGATTGGTTCATTCTGAGCTCCGCCTCCTCTACCTGGGAGAGGAGAAATTCATTAACATCAGTCTACAGTCACGCTGACAGTAAAGCTTTTACAGCTCTGCGTCTGAAAAACATTCAGTTATATGCACCAAGTAGGTTTAAAGGAACAGTTCACCCCAAAAAGTAAAACATCCTCCATCATCTCCTCCATGTTGAAGGTGAAGTTGTTTTGGTTGTTTCTCTGTTTTAAATCAAGTCTCAGCTGCTTCAGTTGTTTAACAGAACGCTGCAACTCTGTTTTACTGTGAAGCTCCAGAACTGTTCTGTGGACTACGACACTTCACTGACTTTACATCAGCATGAAGGGAGGACTACGTTTTAGGGTGAACTGTTCCTTTAAGGAACCTACAAAGCTTTCAACACTGCTGAGGGACCAGCGGGTGCTGCTGGGGTCAGAGTTCATGTAACTTACTGTCATCTGGTTTCTTCTTCGCTGGTGGATGGGAGGATGAAGCTTCTGCCTTCCTCTTCCTCTCCTCCTCCTCTTCAGCTCCTTCTTTCTCCTCTGATGTCACCTTCTCCTCCATTTTCTCCTCCTCTTCCTCCTTCTTCTCCTCATCCTCCTCCTGCCTCTCTCCACCGTCTTCCTCCTCGCTCTCCCCTTCCTCCCATCCCTCGCTTCCAACCGCACTGCCCTCAGATCTGGACCTCTGTGTCACCACACAACAAACACACACACACACACACACACACACACACACACACACACACACACACACACACACACACACACACACACAAAACAATTAAGATCAATAAAGTTGTGACTGGTTAAGCCAGTTAGACGAGGACCAATGGGGGTTTAGTTTTACTTACTTCCTGGAAAGGTTTGACCTTGGTGGGCTTCACAGTCAGAACCACGCCGTCATAGAAACGCACTGTGTAGGAGTCTGAGACACAAACACACACACACACACACACACACACACACAATCAGCGTTTCCCAATCATGTAATATAACATCAGGTGTAAAAGGTGAAACTGAGCCTCACCGTCCCTGTTGACTCGGAGGATTTTAGCCGGGTAGAAGCGACAGTCGGTCCAACAGGCCAGAACCTTCGTACCGGACACAAACACCTGAGATAAAGAGAAAGAAACATGATGAAGAGGAGCAAAGACCAGCACTACAACACACACACACACACACACACACACACACACACACACACACAATCCTGTTAATCTGTGTCAATGAAACTGTTTCTAGACTTTCACTGTAATTATCAAAGACGGTTAAAAATGGACACTGTTCAAAATTCAGCCAGGACGCATGTAAGTCCAACACACACACACACACACACACACACACACACACACACACACACACACACAGTCTGTGTGTCGTACCGGTTGTGAACACCCTGCGTTCAGGCCCTGCCTCCTCAGGTTGACTCGCTCCAGCGGCCGCAGGTACGGCGAGCTCCAGTGAAACCACTCGTCGTGCCGGCGGCTCCACTGACGGTAGTGGATCAGAACCCGCTCTTTGTCATAGTCGATCTTCTCGATCGTGGATGCGTACCTGATGGGACAACAACACAATGAGATTCAAAGTGTTCAAAACATTTTATAAATAATAGATGTTAAAATTAATTAACCACAGAATCAAATGCTTGAACATCATCACTGTGTGTGTGTGTGTGTGTGTGTGAGTGTGTGTGAGTGTGTGTGTATGTGTGTGTGTGAGTGTGTGTGTGTGTGTGTGCGGTCCAGACCAGTTCTTGTGGCGGTCTCGGGCTTCTAGCTGAGCTCCGACCTCAAAGATGATTCCTGACCTGTCCGGAGGAGTCTTCATCTGACAGAAACAAGGGACAAAGTTACTCCAGCACATTTAATCACTATTAGTCAGAAAACAAAATCTCCAGGTCACTTTCTCACAAACACTGAACACACCGCAGAGTTCAAGCTGCAGCTGACCGACAGTAACGTGCACCTTTTAAACGATCGCACAGTTTGTCTGGAACCTAATGAAGAGTTTAATTGTTCAAAATCAAATCATTTACTCGATAATTCCCATTTGCAGCTACTTTGTACTTCCACTCAACTTCATTTCGAAGGCAAATATTGTACTTTTACATTATTAAATAACCTTAGTTACTAATTACTTTGCACACAACGTGCTGCATCAGAGCCAAAGCTGGATTAAAAAAACGATTCTGCTTAAAAGTGAGCAACAGCAGTCTTCCTTGTGTATTCAATTAAGACCTTCATCATCAAACATTAGCCGTGTTTCCATAACAGCAGTTTGAAGAAAATCACACTAGAATTGTTTGTGGAAATGGCAAAATGAAAGATATGTCTGATAATTTCAGTACAAGTTTGTACGCACGCTTGAGGTGATTTTTATGAGAATCAGAGTTGAAGTATTAAAGTTTTGATGGAAATAGATTCAAATATTCGTCTCAGATGACTGATCAGCTGTTTCTGCTGTCTGTCAGTAATTAGTGACGGCGTCTCTGCACTTTGTCTCCTGGTTCGTTTACATCCACATCACGCAGCAGCATCCTCTGACCACGTCACACTTTACATAGTCCAGCTCATTCACACAACACAGTTCACTGAAATACAGATTCACATTTTGACTTGTCAGGATTTTTTGCGAACTTTCAAAAGTTCCTTTAAAATTTGCTTGACATTTAATGGAAACACGGCTGTAGTCATCAAATGTAGCTCAACGTTACATCACTGCTATGCTGGTTGTAGTTGGCGTAAACACTCAGAATAGATCAAAACGCGCTGCTTCTGATTCTCAGGACCAGAGATGAATTTGCAACAAGGCCTTCCTCTGTCCACCCTCACATCAATTCCATATAGCCATCGCCATTTCTTACATATACGTTTATTTTCTAATGGACCATTTCTGTAGAGGAGCGTTCTTATACAGCCAATACACACGACAATAACTAACAACTCATCACCTCGTTGTTTTAGTTCTGTCATGATGCAAACTGTGGCCTGGAGAAAGTATTCATCTGCTGATTTGAAATGAAAAGTGATCCAACTTCACTCTAATTCTGACACTGAAATGTTCATTATTCTGCTTGTCTGAGGTTTCATTCTTTTCTCATCGGGGCAATAAATTATTATGAATTTTTAAACTTCATGTGAACACAAACTGAAAATGAAATTTCGATTTCAATGATATATATTTTAATATAGACAGTTATATACATAAACTTCCAACACATCGCTGTTACATCACGATCATCTGTCATTAATGAACACGCGACTTGTAACAGCTGTTAAGTCTCGCGAGAGCGCGCATCGTCTGAGATTCTCGTCGACTTGTTGAAGATCTTAAACGTTGTGAAAATGAATGAAAACGCAGCAGATATTTTAGCTTCTCAACAACATTAACACGAGCCGTCTCAGTAAGTTTGGAGGCGACGTCAGCTGTACATTACGTGATGACCTCATACATACAGGACGTCACATAACGGCCGCAGACAAACTTTTTTATTAAGTTTTTCGCACATTTTACCGAAAAAAATGACTTACGAGATATCAGCTGCGCTCGTTAAAGCGTCATTGATGAAATGTGTGGCTGTAATCAATGAAGGAAAAATGTTTTGGGACATTTCTGCTGAGATCCGTCAGCTTCCTCCGACAGAGCAGCTGATTGGTCCACAAGTGGACGAGGTGGCCTGTTCAGAGTTTTCATTGGCTGTTTCTGCTGTCAATCGTCATAAAGTCACGCCCCTCGGCAACCACTGAGGTATTTGACAGTGGCTAAAATGCTAACGCTATCTGTGTTGGTGCTAGCTTCAAAAAGCATCAAGTAATCACTTAAGTTCAAACGCAAAATGCTTCAAAATCACACGTTCGTGAACTTCACCTGCAGCGAAGCGGAGACAGACAAATGTTGGAACTTGTTCATTGAGCCCGCTCAGTTAAACGGACTTGTACGTTTTCTCCATTGACAGTGAATAGATAAGCTAGCGCAGCTAACTGTTAGCCTCTGCCGAGGTGAACTAGCTCAGTGTGAAGTCACAGTGACAGCTGCCCACGGGTCCAACTTTTACACCGCCGAATAATCTGTGACGGAAGCGGACACCTTTATCAGCCCGTCTCCGCCCCTCACAGGTAAATCTGAGCGATAAATGTCTGAATTATATCACAAAAGCTTGTTTACCTCTCGCGCTACTTCAGCACTGCACTCTTCATACTGTGATGATCGCAGAGCGCATGCGCAGGTGGATACGTTCAGCTGGCTTGTGTTTATCTGGCCAGCGATTGGAGGATCTTCTCTGTAGCTTCATCATATTTAATGAGGAGAAATGTCAAAATAAAACGTTCATGTGGAAACACATGACCAACAATGTTCAGGAATAAATGTTGAATCTCTTCTTTCTTCTTTTAAACGTGACTGAGTCTTTACAGATCAATAACAAGCCATTAATAAATAAACTAGTAGAAAAGGACAGCAGGATCCAATCAAACTCTGACTTAATTAAAACCTTTGACCATTATTAGTATTCCAAACATCTTTTTTTTTAACACGGAAAAGATGTGATTCGATAACAGACAGTGGAAATGGGACTAAAATCTTTAAATACAGAATGATGGAAACATAATCACACGTGTTTACAGGAACTTCCATCTGAAGCCAGAGTTTTCTGTGTCATGAAGCTGTATCAGGGTAACTCGTGCTGCAGACAACCTGATCTGCACCAGGTTACAGTCAGGATATTCACCCAACAGTCACTG
The DNA here is from genome assembly GCA_963678695.2 of Diplodus puntazzo. Taxonomy (NCBI): domain Eukaryota; kingdom Metazoa; phylum Chordata; class Actinopteri; order Spariformes; family Sparidae; genus Diplodus; species Diplodus puntazzo. The sequence continues at coordinate 33,051,259 of OZ023165.1, forward strand.
GAGGACATGAAACAGATTATGGAGATATGAGAGATTTCTGTCACAGAAGGTGACAGCAGAGAGGCTCGCCAAATATACACAAAATACAAACAATCAGGTTCATACTTTCACATCTGAGAGAGTGACAACATTCAGTGTTTTCACAGTTCATTGTTAAAGTTCATCAAACACACAATTGTATAATATTTCAAATGTTTAATAATCTCTACATATATACATATTCATATCCATACAATGAAAACATTTTCCATTCAAAAAAGGTTGATTATAATTTTAAGAAAGGAAGAAATCAGAATCACCAGGTCCGAGTTTTAAAAACAGCATCAGTCATGCGACAGACACGCCTGCCTCGTTCTGACTGAGACGAGTAAAGAAAAGAAATCAATCAAAATCAGATCAATGGAGGATTTAGGAGAGGGCTGTGGAGCTCAGCCGAGCAGGTGAGGGGACAGTCGAGGGTCTCGTTTCAGCTTCTGATCAAGAACACGGTACTTCTGAGGAGCCGCCTCCTTGTGCCTGGAACAAACACACAACCGAGGGCGGAAGTAATTTATTACATCTCCTCAAATTACTTTCAGTAGTAATGTGTGTGTGTGTGTGTGTGTGTGTGTGTGTGTGTGTGTGTGTATGTGTTTGTGTGTGAGTACATTCTGAGCCGTTTCTTGGCGACGTGTATCTGGAGAGTTTTCTCGGCGCAGTAGTTCTGGTACTCCTCCTCCTGCTGCTTCGTCATGTTGAGCTGGTTCTTCTGGTACCACTGCTGTTTCTCCTGCAGCTCCTGAGTCTCCTGAACAGGTTTGTGTCAACATATTAGCATTAGCATTAGCCACACTCTGGCCTGTGTATGTGTGCACATGTAATAATACAGAACATGTCTTTAAGGTGTCTGAGTCCTGGTCTGAGCTGGTTCTCATGCAGACACTCTGAAACTTCAGGAACAACATAATGTACAAATAGCACAGCTTACAAATATGTATACAGTATGTATATTAAAGCTTCAGAGTAGATAAAACCAGCTGAGCAGAGTTTATAAGTGACTAATATTTTCACTGCAGTAACGTGAGGCTTCACAGATTCTGAACCTGTTTTGAGAATCTTCGGTTTGAGGGTTCGTCGATGTATTTTACATCAGGAGCAACTATCCTCAGCCCCACAACTGTAACTGTCATTTTGATGTTCTGTTTGGTACCGTCGGTGAGTGAGGCTGTAAATGGTTGTGTTCCCTCTGAGTCGATACATGCTAGTTGGTGAATAGAGGTGTGAGCACATCGCATCCTGTCCCCTCGTCTCAAAGTCTGTTCAATGTGTTTTCAGTTAAATGTGTGAAATGAGGTGTGTTGCTACCGCAGGCTGAACATATTACAACATGAAATACATCGTTAAATGTTCCCACAGTTTAATTATCAAGCTCTTACCGTGACATCGTCTTTTCAGATCCTAACTTTTCACGGCCACAGATTTAATTTACGCTTCATAAATCACAAAAGTAGTTTTCAGCTGTGACGATTATCTTGATAATAAAACGTGAAAGTTGTCACTTGTCATTTTTGACATAAAAAAGGTCATAATCGACCTTGTTTGCAGTTCTTGGTGTTCTGACGGTCTGTGGGAAATGTTTGATGGGCTGCAGGTTTATAATTTTTGTTTCTTTACCACGATACTGTGAGTGGCCACCTGCCCTGTTCTTCTCATTTGAAGGATTGGTCTTCCTGCTACATACAGTGTTAGAGTAAAGTGATGGTTTCTGTTGCTTTTGTTGTGTAGTTGCCACTTTACAAACGATCCTCCTGAGAGAACATGTCCAAACACGTTGAACACCAGGTGCTGCACAGACCCACAGGGGACAAATAGAGCCTGCACACTAGAAAATGCTCCCATGAACATTAATGTGGCGTTTGGTTGGCCTGCTCTGCCAGTCTCAGGTATCTGTACCCAAAACATCACACAGAGGGAAAAAATGTTCAATCAGAGCTCAAAGTTAGTTCCAGGAACTCGTCTACAAAGCGGGTGGAAGCAGAAACTGTGACGATGGCAACATGTTACACTTCATTATTATCATGAGTAAACTCACCTTTTCGTAGCGTTCCTGAATGAGGTTGGCGTGTTCCACCAGTCTCTGTTTGAACTCGGCCAGACAGTCCTGGTGGAGCTGCTTGGCGTCTTCGGCACTCAGCGTCTCTGTGTTTCCCAGCCGGATCAGGAGCGGAGCCAGGATGTCCTTCTCCTTCTCCTGCAGCCACCTCTGATCCTCGGCTGCCAGACGCTCCTGCAACGGCAGGAAAATGGTGACAGGAGAAGTTACAGACATGCAGCGAGGGAGCGTAACAAAGTATATTTACTTGTATTTAGTCCAAGTCGTTTTTCTATGTTCTAGTATTTTATAATTCCACTTCACAACATTAATGTAACGACTTTAGTTACTCTTTTCAGATTACAAGCCGCAGAGCCAAGTGAGTGCATGTTTAAATCAACTTATTTTATCGTTATTCAAATAATAAAAAAATACAGATTAATTACCATTAATTATCTTTCAATGCTTTTTCCTGGATCTGATAATCGGCCGTGCTGATGATTGATTGACTCGCAGTATACAGTAGATACATACATAGATGTAAATATATGTGTTATTATTACAGATATTTAGGATCAGTACGACTTCTTTATACACTTTAACACTGCTGACATGACTGTTGGGTTCCTAAAGCTGTCTGATGGTCCTGAAGTGGCTGTTTTTAAATTGCATTGTTTAAGGTAAATAAAAAAAATAAAAAAAGAAAAGCAACAAACAACTAAAGTGTTAGGAAAAGTTGCACTGTAACATCTCAACAGGTGACTTTACTTTAAAAAATCGATGAAACTGAAAATTATCAAGTGAAGTGGACTAATATTTTTAAGTTGCTTGTACAACTGAAATACAAGGTTTCCTGACATTTAAAAAACATACATTTTTGTTGGTGGGCTGCACAGCAACAAGCACGTGCGTGTCTGTGTGTGTGTGTGTGTGTGTGTGTGTGTGTGTGTGTGTGTGTGTGTGTGTGTGTGTGTGTGTGTTGGTCGTACCATTTCCCGTCTCTGGCTGCGGGCCTTGGCAGCTCCTGTTGTCGTCCACGGTGTGAAGTGAAGCTGAACGTCTCTCTCCTCTTGTTCTCTGCAGGACACAACGTCTCTCACCTGCTCACACAAGTGTTGGATTCACATCCAGAACTCAGAACTCAAATAAACAAAAGCACAATGAATTACTTTAGAAATCCTGGACTCACTTTTCCTCTTACTGTTAACTCAAATCTAAGAGAAAATGATGACTTTTTTTTTTTTGGCGTGTGATTCAGTTTGATGACTGCAGAGCCATGTTCTGATTCTACCACTACAATCTGCCATTATTCCATTTATTCATATATATTCTTTTTTACTACATTTTCTATAGACTTTTATTTAATTTTATTTCATCGGTTTACTTTACTTTCCTTGATTTAGTAAAGTAAAGTAAGTGAAGTCACTTCATCCAACTATATCATGTTGTCCGATGTACCTCTTGTTGTTTCTATTACAATACATTTCCTGTAGAATAGTTTCTGGAGATATTAAAGATTTCACACAAACACATTTAAATGTATTAATTTTAAATCTGTATCACATGTTTTGCAGAATAACAATACCGAGTAAAACTTCTCTTAAAAACATGAGAAATGTCGTCAGGTCGAACATGCGATGAATAAAACGTTTCACCTGGCAGTTTGTAGGTGTGCCATGAATGTGTGACCTGTGCAGCGGGACAGGTGATACTGAGGACGTGGTTACCTCTTTCTGAGACCCTCGGATCTGATGAACCACCGTGTCCTCGTCCTTCATCAGGTTCACCAGCAGCCCGTACAGAATCAAAGTCGTAGGAGGCTTTTCAGACGGATCCACCTGAGCACACACACAAATGTAGTTATTATGGGAGTGTGTGATTCTAGAGGCAGCTGTGAAATCGACTGGGCGTGTTATTGACTGTACCTGGAAGCCGGAGACCATGTCAGGTGTGAAGTCCTCGGCCTTCTTTTTTTCCGTTGACTCTCGCGGTTTGATGAAGCTCCTCTTTGAAGGGATAAATCTGTGGTCCTCTAAGTGATAGGTCACCTCGATCCGTCTTTCAGCCAACAGGAACACTCGCTCCGCCACGTCTTCGTTGGCTGGTTTGGATTTGTTCCTGTGGAAACGCTCCACCACTTTCTGATAGCACACACACACACACACACACACACAGGCATCCTGTTTCAGAAAACACTAAATGAAGGAAATCCCTCAGGTCTGGCCTCTCCCTGGTGATCCACATCAGATCTCATCCTTCTTGTTAGAGGGACTCAGTCTGAACCAGAACAAAACCTGCTCTGCTCATTCGAAACCTACCAGTCCACTGACGAGGCGAACAACAGACTTCACCGTCTCACGCTTTCACCTAAAGCCTCACACCATGATGACCTCAATGACAATATAAATGTGCCAGCTCTTCATAACCCAAAGTCACGTCTGGAATCTGGTCTACTGGCAGTTAAACAGATCTCAAACCCGCTCCACACAGCAGTGTGTGTACATCAAGGTCCAATCTCACAAATCATATGAGGTCGTTTCTCTCCTGATAAATGATCTCGTTATCTTGGGAAAACAAAATTTCATGAACTCTCATGATGAGGACATAACGGGAAAGCAGAGTTCTCTCTCTTGTGAATATGACGTACATAAATAAGTCAAGAAAACAAATACAATTTTAAATGTTTTTGTGTGAAAACAGGAAATTATTTCTTTGATCCACGCCCGTTAGCGCTCCGGGGAACAGCTGCAGCGGCGTCCTTTCTTTTCCGAGCAGACACACTGGGACACTTTTAGAAATTCTTATGTCTTTTACTGTAATTTGTGTGCGTCTGTAAAGCACTTTGAGTTGCCTTGTGTCTGAATTGTGCTATACAAATAAACTTGCCTTGCCTTAGATTGGGAACATCAACTTCAAGCTTTCAATGGAATGCAGCATCACTCTACTATTCATCTGCTGATTACAACTACAGTGAGCAGCTGTTGCAGGAAATAACTGAACCCTTTTGAATAACAAACTAAATATTTAGTAGAAACCAGCTGGAGCTGAGAGCTGCAGACAGGAAGTCAGAGAGCGTTTAGAAACGGACGAACACATCGATGTCCTAAAGAACTTAATGAATTCAGTATGGCTGTAACGTTAAGTAACTCTCTGCTATCCTGAGCAAAAGCCAAACATCAATGTTCATTTGAACTTTTTTCGCTTCTGGTTTGCATGTTTTCACCTGCAGAGGTCGGTCATCTGGACCAGCGTCCACATCTGGCTCTGAAAACTCGACGTGCCGATCAAAGACGACGTGCCGGATGTAGAGGAAGTCGTCCCGACCCTCAAACAGCTCAGTCATTTCACCCGGCGACTCCACCCTCCGCACCAGGTTGTCGACTCGGGCGCAGCTGAACTCCGTCTCACGCTCGGTGTCTGTGTATCTGTGAACTGAGCGACACAAATACACCATCACTCAGGAGACTGACTCCACACCGAGCACACTGGATCCTCCTCACTGTGCTCCTCACATTCAGCCTTCACAGCATCTCCACCTGACTGAAGCTGAGAGTTCAGTAAATCTATGTTCATGTACTCAAAGTTTATATTTGACATCATCACAGTAACACTAGGAGGCGCCAGAGTCACACATTTACAAACTCCACACGTCATAACTCATTGTGTCTAATTCATTAATTACATCTTTTCCCAGACATTAGAGTTCTTTAGTGTTTTTCCCCCACAACAGATTATTTTCTAAACCTGATGGACATGTATGAAATGTCACTTCCAGTTTCCCTTCAGGAGGATAAATGTTTTGTTTTTTTAATTTCAGACGGCCAAAAAACACATGATGTGACATCACATTACCATAAACAGGACAAGTGCAGAAATGACTTTTAACCTGAATTAATATAAAGATGTCGCCTGTAGGTCTTCATACGTCTGTTCATGTGTGTTTAAATATATCTTTAAACCAATAGAGCTTTCTATTGGTTTATTCTGCTTCCAATCAAACGTATCTGTGCTCTTATTGGCTAGTTGAACTTCGACTGCCACGTGTTTTTCCCTGCAGCACTGAGAGCGGTTCGCTGTCCAAACAGCTTCAAACTCGACACCGCTCCCTTCAGTAACACACCTGCCAACTGAGATTTCACACGGATGAACGGCAGCTGTCACTGACTTTGTTTCCACACGTGCTTAATTTACACAATCCATATGTGCTGGTTCTGAAGGTGTACCGGCTGAGCTGACTGGAGAAGGCAGAGAGAGTGTGCGTGTGTGTCTGTGTGTGTGTGTAGCAGCACAGTCAGTGGTGTTCACTGCAGCGATTTAAACACGACGAGGAAAAACTAAAATCATACTTGTTACAAGTGTACAGTTTTCATTCTTTGATGATATCTGATGGAGTCTTGGATTTCTACAACCGGTGATGATAATCTATCTGTTATCAAACAGTCCGGCCCCGCTCCGGCGATGGGAATGTGATGGTGAGCAGCACTGAGGAACTACTGATATCAGATTTAAGCTGCCTTGTAACTATAACAGTTAAAAGGTGTTCATGGAATAGTTACGCTTCACGACAAGCGCAAGCATGAAACACCGCTGGTTTGAATATTTACATTTGCTATGAAGTGAAGTCGATTGTGAGTTGTGTTACTATGCACAGAAGAACATCTCACATCTAACTTCTACAATCTGCTTCGATCCACCACATCACAGCTGCCTTCAAAACACGAGCACATGGGTGAGAATGTTCTCACAGGAGCTCACGATCTCCCGTCAAGTTTGTGTTTTATAGAACACAACTTTTGGGTGGGAAGTTGTTTACGCCTCTTTGAAAATTTGGATGTATTTTGCTGGCAGTACCACAGAGCCGTGTGTGTGTGTTCGGTCCACTATTATGAATCTCTGAAAGTGTCTTCTCCCTCATTAACACCTAATGACACTGTGACTACATGGCCCTCCCGCACTGTTCTTTCTTGTCGTGCTATACGTCAGTTGAATTGTGTCTTTGGTGTCGTGAGGTTTTAACTGGACAGCAGCAGGAAGCAGATTTACACAACAGGTGGAAACGTCGTCCTCGGCTGAAGCGTTCTGTGGTGGAGCTGTCGCCTTTGTTGACCTCCCTCCGCTCCAAGTGGTCGTTTCTGTGCTGGTACCACTCCTTCACCGTGAGGACCTCAGTGCCTTCAACACACACACACACACACACACACACACACACACACACACGCACACACGCACGCACACACACACACACTGTTAGAGTTGTGTTCAAAATAATAGCAGCTTGTTTCAAAAAGCTCAAAATCCTTCTTCTCCCTCTTTTTTAATATCAGGCAGTGTTTGCATTTCTATTTTAACATTTACTGTTTGAACGCTTGAAGATTTCGCTCTCCTGTGAATCACTGAACTAATATTTAGTTGTATAACTTGTTTCTGAGAGCTGCTTCACATCTGTGCCGCATGGAGTTGACTGTGACAGTGAACAGGAATTCCAGCCCAGGACGACTGGACTACATTCCACAGCTCCTCTGCATTTCCTGGTTTTGCCTCAGAAACAGCATCTTTGATGTCACCCCACAAGTTCTGTATTGGATTAAGGTCCGGGGGGTTGGGCTGCCCACTCCATAACAGTAATCTTGTTGGTCTGGAACCAAGATGCTGCTCGCTTACTGGTGTGTTTGGAGTCGTTTTAAGGGCATTTCCTCTTCGGCATAATGACACATGACCCCTTCTAGTATTCTGATGTATTCAAACTAATCCAGGATCCCTGGTATGTGATGAACAGGCCCGACACCACAGTATGGAATCATGCCCATGCTTCACAGTCTTCAGTGCACTGTGGCTTGAGTCCAGTGTTTAGGATCGTCTGACAATCTGTCTGCGGCCCCTCGACCCAAAAAGAACAATCTTGCTTTCATCAGTCGACAAAATGTTGCACCATTTCTCTTTAGGCCACATCATCACATGTCGTTTTTTTTAACAATGGGACTTTGCAGGAGCTTCTTGCCGATAACTTGGTTTCACAAAGGCATCTTCTAATTGTTACAGTGCTCACTCAGGTATCTTCAGACCTTCTTTGATCAACCCGGAGCTGATCTTTGGCTGATCTTTGACGTTTTGGACGTCCCACGTCTTTCTGGTTTTGGTTGCCGTTTTAAAGCATTTGAGATCATTTTTACTGAGCAGCCTTTCATTTCCTGCACTTCTTTACATGTTTTCCCCTCTTCAATCAACTTTTTAATCAAAGTACGCTGTTTTCTGACGTCTGGGACGACCCATTTTTCAGAGAGAGATGCACTTTAACCAGCACGTACAACATTTTCTGCATTCGTCCATAAATAAGGGCCACCTGCTTGACACCTGTTTGACTCCTGTTTTTTCACAGAATGAATGACATCACTAATTGAACTCCACACTGCTATTATTTTGAACACGCCCCTCTCAGTTAATGATTGGATTACACAGAATCAGCAGCATACTTGTCATGACTGTTTGTCAGGTCTGTTGGTTCTCTATTACTCTACTACACCTACTCATTATTTGCCATGTAGAAATTATATTTCTACCAAGAGCAGTGATTGATCTGGTTATTGATGTTGGACTGCTATTATTTTGAACACAACTAGGGAAGTCCCGAGCCGATCGGGGCGATATGGACATTGTTTCACAACGCAGGCCCGATGATTTTTACATCAGAGCAAAAATATTCAGACTGTTTCACGAGGGGGTAATAAAAGAGCTGCATTTAATACGACAGATTTGATGCAGCACATAAAAAACAAAAACTCAAAGTAATACAACGAGTTCACTGAAGCAAAACAGGCAAAGGCACCGAAGCAACAAACACTCACGGACAGAGAAATATCCATGAGACAGCGACATACTACATATCTAATGACTCGGATCGAGATCAGGGTTAAAAAAAAGCTGATCGGGATTCGGGACATCCCTGAACACAACTGTACACACAAACAGACTCCACTGACAAAACCTACATGTATACAGGTTCTGTGCTCTTTTGTACAAACTATGACATTTAAAAAACTTTTGATCAGCAGGGACAACTGGAAAAACAACTGCCTCGTCTCAATGTGACAGAAAAAACAGTGAATTATTTCTTTTAAGTCAAAGTGTCTCTTACACACTCACAGTCCAGGTCTTTGTACGTAGTTAGACGTTTGACGAGGCCATCCGGCTTCAGGTACGGCGCAAACTTCTCCAGCTTGGCTTTTCTGTAGCGGATCACTTTCTGTCCTCCCGGCAAGCAGTTCTCCAGGTCTGAGGACAGGAGAGGAAAGCAACAGGCGGCATGTTTGGGTTTGATAAGGACTCTGATAGGAGACTTCTGTTTCTACTCTGCTGTACTATATGCTGCACACTGATGCATTAAAGGTGCAATATGCAAGAATGTTAATCTAAAGTCAAAGATGTCCATGTTCTGTGTTGTGGAGATATTTACAGCCTGAAAACGTCATTCTGCCAGCGGTCAAAACGTCCTGTGCTGTGGTGTAAACACCAAATCTCCAGCTGGCTGCACAGCTAACTGAGCTAACAAGCTAACAGTAGCCACAGTCACAAACAGAATACAGTATGCAGCAGTTAGCTGATATGCTGCTCCTATTTCTCTGGAGCTCAATAGGTGGCTAATTCTTACATGTTGCACCTTTAAGGTATTCATGATTTTGTCTTGATGCTTTAATGTTAATGTTGATCTATTCCTGACAAAAGACTCACTGCACCTTTCTTTGAGATAGTCATGTAACTGACCCAGGATCTCGGCATCTCGAAAACCTGGGGCTGCTCCTCCTCCTGCACAGCAAAGAAAAACACAATGTTGAGTTTACAATCATCTTCGCTCACAGCAAAACGCTTCAGTGTCAATGCAAGTCTTTTATGTTGCTGTAACTCCAGTAAACTTTGACATTATTTCCTTTCTTCCCCCTCCGGCTCCTCTTTATTACAGGGTGGAAAAATACGAAGGAGAAATGGAGGTAAATACGGCAGCTGGAGACATGCAGACTACGACAAACCAAGTAAAAACCTTGCAAAGTTTTCATGTTGTTATTCGACATTTTTTAACAACAAATGCGGATTCAAACCAATAATCTATCAGCTCATCTATCAATACGTTCTCACTTCCTGTCCTCAACTACAAACCTGCTGGTTTCAACTACAGTTGTAAAAGTCCTCACAAATATAAAGTTATAGTAGCTTTGAACAAATGTTACTCAAACAGGAAGGAACAGTGCATTCCTGAGGGACTATTTTCAGAGGCGGATTAATCCACATTTGGTGTTGGAGTGAGTGTGTGTGTCAGCCGGACGGTGTGTGTGGGATTGTGTCTAAATAAACTATAAACTAAATAATAGTTTGGGAAAAACAATGGCGCTCTCCACCACCGTTTTAAACCGTCCGCCTGCTGCTGAATACCACTTGCTTTGCTTATACGTTACATATTATTACATATACGTACTGCACACACATACAGAAACACACATACACACCTCCTCATCACAACTGATTCTGCTCATCAGCTTGCTTCCCTTCTTCTTCGCCACCTCAAGAATGAGCTGCTTCTTGCTGGTTGCACCGAACAAGACCGGCTCCCACATCTTTAAGTCTTCCAGGTCATACACCATATCCTACAACCACACACACACACACACACACACACTTTATTCTTACTGTCTGTCTCGTTACTCATACAGATCTGTTGTGTCATTAACTCACAGCGCAGCCGCTCCTGCAGTCCTGCATGTTAACATAGTAGTTGAGATTGTTCCACACGCTCTCGATGCCCAGGAAGTTGTCATCATCAGTTCTGTAGCTGTTCCCGGTCAGAGGGTCGATGAAGAAGTTCTCCCGGATGCTCCGACTCCCTGACAGCACCAGCACCCAACAGTGCACCCGCAGTCCTCGCAGGGGGTCAGCAGGTCGCTGCTCACTCTCCTGTTCATGAGGACAAACAAGAGGTCAAAGGTCACAGGGGGTTTGATTTCTAGCTTCAGCTTTTTTTCAAAGATTCTTTGTGTCCGAGTTGTGTTGTTGTGATTTGTCAGAGATCGCTGCTATCAGCCTCAAACTGACTGACACGGTTTTTATTACAGGAACAATTTTCTGATTTGCCATCTTCAACCTAAAACTTCACTTACTGTGTGTCTACTTGAAGGACGTATACAACCTTTAAAGGGTTAGTTTTTTTTTTTATGTGTGGTTGTATAAGTTACTTCTCTCTAGTCAGTGTGTTCCCTGCAGCAGATGACCGTCAGCTCTCCCCCTGTGGAGAAGCAGAGCGTTGTACTGCTAAACAGCATTGACAGCAAGACGTATTTTAGCATTCTGAAAGAAGGAACACATAAAAAAACTACATTTATCCGTTTCAGTGTGCAATATTTTGAACATTTTTGGTGCTTTACTTCGCTGTCAGCCAGGCGCCGAATGTCCGAAAACAAACAGCTGATCTGCGGTGTAATAAAGACACTAAAACAGTTATATATTATTTCGGTGTGTCTTCTTTAAGGTGGCTAAAATATGTTGTGCTGTCTGTGCTGTTCCGCAGCACGATGCTCTGCTTCCCCGTGCAGTGCTGTTAGTGTACATGTGCATATTGAGCGGGTCGATGTGATCCGATCATACGAGGTCACTCCAGATGCATGTGGAGGTGTGAACTGATGGACTGTCCACTTGTGATCAGATCACGCAGGATGGATCTTGATACAAAGTCTGAACAGGCCCGTTAAGACCCTTCTGTGTTTTGTTCCTTTAGATTTTACCTGCTTTAGTTTTTGTTTCTGAGGCAACGCAGCTTCCTGTTTCTTCTTCTCTTGTTGTGTCACAAAGTTACTCTTCAGCTCCTTCAGAGGTTTCACTGTGTATTTATTCTCCTGCCGCTGAAGCTCTGAGGTCACAGTCTGCAAATACAAATTAAAAGCACAACCAAGCAGACACATTAATACCTGTGAGCCAAAGATCCATCCGACTGCTGGCTGTGTGAGGAGAGCCATGGGTACAAGCCGTTTACTGCAGTAACATCCACTGCACCTGGAGAAGCACCTACCTTGACCTCAGTGTCCAGCAGGGGGCACTCCTGCAGGCTCTGGTCGAGCAGGCACATCTCTTTGACAGCGTAGCCGCTGACACAGTAGGCGTCGTAGTGAGCGCCGAGCAGCAGGCTGCACAGGAGGGTGGCAAATTCAAAACACGTGGCCCTCTGAGCCTGCAGCACCGAGGTGGAGGAGAACAGGTACCGGGGCTAGAACAGCAACACACACATCACTGTCACCGTCACACACACACACTGAAGAGAAGGTGCTTGTGTGTATCTATACATGTGCATGTGTGTATGTACAGTTTGTTCAAAGCTACGCGGTCTCTACATGTCTCCACTACACAATCATCCCCGTCCTGTAACGCTGAAGCAGGTTCCTGATGTTCCTGTCCCGTGTGCTGTCACTTTAAAGGAGCACTCCACTCATTTTACACACATCAGTCGAGCTCTGTAGCAGATCTTTCAGAAAAAAAAGTTTCCCAGACATAATTACATCTCGAACGTCGATGTGGACGGTTTTACTCTAACACGATATGAATGTGGCATACACTGATCAAATTATTATCTCTGCACAAATGTTGGCTTTCTGACCACGTCCACAGGCGGCTCCAACAGGTCCAGAGACAAGAAGTCAGCCACAAAGGAGGCACAGCCCTCCCAGGTGAAAAGTTCAGTGGAGGCAGTCGGTGCAGGCCGAAGAGTCATTGACACAAACTTCTGAATGTGAGACACATATACACAGGCATTAGACAGATACACTATACAGGCTGTTGTTCTTGAGAGATTATAAAAGGAGAAAGAAGACAGGATGCAACAAACACGTATGGTAAGTTAAGTCGGATAGTTGGTGTTACCTTCACACCACATTCGTTGACCGGGCAGAGCAGCAGTGGTTTACGTTCAGGACACAAGTGTGAGTACTGAAGCTGGAAGTTCTCCACGATGGCTAACAGTCGAATCTCATCGGGGGAGTTGATCCTGTAAGACTCAGGACGCAGATCGTCTGCCTCCAAGTTCAGGCTGGTGAAGGACGGCAGGTGAAGACGGTGAAAGATTATGTTCATCAGGTCCTAAACTCATCATCGCACATTTTAATAAGATCATCAGTTTGACTTGTCAGTAAGATTTTTGTGAGTGTGTACATCAGCCTGTATCATTTATAACTGCCCTTAAAAAATGTGTATGTCAAACAGAAGAATCTGAAGAAGATTCCACCTCATGATGTTCGCTGGTCGGACTTAATCACACAATTTTCTCAAACTCAACTTAATTATCGAGGTCAGTGTACCAGCTCATGACTTAATTACTTAATTTTTGTTCTAGAATGATTCATTTTTGTCAAGATATATCAAACTCTAGGGGTGGTCAATCAGCCCAATTTCCCGATTCGATTCCGATTATTGAAGTCTCGATTCGATTATAAATCGATTTTCGATTATTAACAATTATTGATTCGATTTTCGATTATTAACAATTATCGATTCGATTTTCATCAGTCAGCTGCTGAATTATCTTACTTCTCTTTTGAGTAACACCTCACAGCACCTTCAATATTGTATAGTGTAACTGTAATATCCAAATTAATATTTTTTACTTTGTTTAAATGTATTCTTTCACTGTTAAAAGAAAGTTGCCAAGCTCAGCAGCCAGACTCATGTTAGAATCATTGTTGGTGACGAGAACCAGGTCGTGTTTCTCTGTTCCCCACTCGTCTGCCATTGCTTTAAGAAACTCACACATTGCGCTTGTGTGGCTATCATCCATAGCTTTCGTCTGAAGTACGCAGGACATTAGCTTCCATTAACTGCTGACATAATGAGCTGTAACGGTCACGTATGAGACTGTAGCTCTGGATTTCCAGGCATCGTAGGTTATTGCTACCCTGTGAGCAGAGTTGAGGGACTCTTGCACAGAAAGCTTTGTCTCCTTGTAAAGATTTGGAATCAATTTAAGTGTGAAAAAGATCTCGGATGGAATAACATATCTTGGCTCCAGACTGTGGACCATGTAGTGGAAGCCAGTAAGAGGAGGACTCCGGTTTGTATTACAATTTAAAAAAAATAAAAAAATAAATTTAAATCGATTTTTGGAAATTTAATAATCGACTCATAATCGTTAATATTATAATCGCGATTAATCAATAATCGATTTTTTTCACCACCCCTATCAAACTCATGCTCTTATGTGTCCTAATACTAAAACTGATCTGTAATTTGTGGCACAAACACTAACTTTTCACTCAGACGCTCCCGAGGAGCTGAAGCCTGACGGAGCGTCTCCTCCAGCTCTCCGTCATCATCCTCCTCTTCTCGTGTCTCTCCACCTCTGACCGGCTCTTCACTGTCTGACTCCCGTACAGTCTCCATCTGTTACAGAAGCATTAAATAAAGCTTATACATACAGATAAAACAGCCGGTCAGAAACACAGATGTTATAATCTTTGCACATCTGGACGAGCAGCTCATGATGAGTCCTTACCGTCCCGTCACTGACAGACAGTTAGCGACTGCTCATGAGAAAGAAGCAGAAAATAAAATCCAGATTGTGCATCTCCACTCAAATGTAATGATAATAATAATACATTTATTTTATATAGCGCTTTTAAGGTACACAAAGACGCTTTACAGGTTAAACAGAAATATAAAAACACTAATAATTATAATAATTAAGACATATTTTTGATTTATTAGATTACAAATTATACACATATAATATTATGTATTAAATAACATGATATATTTGAAACAGAATATTTTTTATTGTTCCCACCTCCGATTGTCTGTCAATACTTTTTGAATTGGTTATTCATTATGACAATTAGTCAATTAATCATAGGTGACTTTTAAATGAGTGCTTTGTGTGTATTTTATATTAAACTTTGATTCGTTGCCGCTTTATTTCTTTCACTTCTTCACTTGTACTCAGTCTCTAGCAAACTCTTTTTATTAAGTATTGTATTGTATTAAAATTAAACAAAGATAACAACATAATATGCGGGCTGTTAAATGGAAAGAAACTGTTCCATGAAATACAAATTCTGTTTATCAAGTCAGGCTGGAAAAAAACAAAACGTTTTAAAAAAAACCTTCCAACCTTATCGGTGAAATTAGCGGCAGATTGGCGTTAATGATGCTAGCCTTAGCTAGCGATATGTTAGCGAACGCGGAGTTATTAACAGCTTGTAGGACAAAAATCGAGTGACGGTGAAACTCTGACAAAACCCCTGAAATATTCATTTGAGGAGCTCCAAGTTTTACTCACCCAGTCCGACAGAAAGTGGCAGCTTTAGTTGGGAGAGTCTTTTCTGTTTGGCTAACTAACGCTAACTCCTGCTCAACCGCTGCGGCTCGAGGCGCTGACGCCGTGTCCATGGCAACAGCAGGACGTGGTGACGTCGCCTATGTTGCCTTCACGGGCTATCAGAGATAACGACACTCAACAAGAAAGCAAAATACGAAAGCTCGACAACAAACAGGACCAAACGCAGCCCATGGTAGAAGTATTCAGATCCTTTACTGTCAGCAGACTGTGGGAATACATTACAAGACTCAGTCAGGCGTTCTTAGTTACGTAAAATTATGTAAATATTATTAGAAAATACTGCTTTTGCCTTATATATGTGTTTTGTGAGCATGCGTGTATGTGTGTGTATGCATGTTTTTTTTCTCTTTTTCTCCCTCTCTCACTAAAAAAATTAAGAAAATACTTTGAGTATGAAAAGTAAAAATGTTCCCTGTCAGTGTTTTTATCTCTGATGTTTGTGGATTAATGTTACTGCTGCATTCATGTCTTTAATGTTGAGCTCATTTTAACTCCTTCATACACTGTTGGCTGGTTTAATCTGCAGCAGAGCTTCATATTCTACCAGATCATCATATGTTGGTACTGTGGCTGTCCTGTGAGAACCACGTATCTGTAAAAAGGCAGAAAAACTGCCTGTTTTCAGCTGTGACGAAGCATTTAGCAGCTAATCCAAGAGGGTTTTTAAAGAGTTAATGTAGTTTAAGAAGGAGGAGAATTCTGTGAACACATGAAGGAACACTTCATCCTTCAGTTTATCACAAACATTCACCTGCAGCACATCTGGAGATACGAGGTTTTCAGGTGTGTAATCTGATAGTATTTGCTTCTGAGATAGTGGAGTACAAGTATAAAGTAGCATAAGTGAAGAAATGATTGAGCTCAACTCGTTATGAAATGTTAATTCATCATTATGTCCATAAAAACATAAACTGGATATTATTTTGATTTCATAACAGACTTTTAAAAAAAACTCTGAATTGTTCCTGACATTTTCTCAAACCACTTTATTTAATCTCACACTTTTTATAAGGACACACTTTATTTCATTCTGTCATTTTTCACATTTCATTGACAGCAGTGATGTCACCGCCCCCGTCATCTATCAGCCAAACACATGAGCCCGCCTCATCAATTAGCTAGTAACAGATGTAGTTAGCCGCACCTGAATTGACAGGTTGTGCCAGTGCAGGAGAGCCGAGCCAAGGGTAAGCGGGGCAATACATGACTTGTTCATGTATGCTTACCTGGAAGGTGTACAGATCACACGGGACTTAAATGTCACTGGATGAATGATCGGGCCAGGTGTAGGTCACCCGAACCTAGTTGTATCCCATACCTGAATGTGTACTATGTCTACGATTGAGGTGATGAAAGGATAACCCATCGGCCTTAATCAGACAACAAACCCCCAAAATGGCAAATGAAAATCCCATGTCAGCCAAGAGGCCAACTGATTCAATGAAATGTTGTCTTTGTCAGACAGACACAAAGAAACCCTCCAGTCACCACCTATCCATCATATTTCTCAACATGATGGCTGTAAAATGATTGCCACCAACTTCTATCTTTCACAAGATCAACAAAATGCCAATGACCCTGGACCTGGAACGGCTGGATGAAGGTGGTGGTATAGAAGCTACTTTGAGAAGGAACCAAGTGAAGCATCACGACAATTGTTGACTTCAGTTCAACAACACAAAGTTACTACATTACTAACAGTGGCCCTTCCTCTCTGTGGACTGCACCTTGCCGTGGTGGAGAGGCTTGTGTACTCCTATGAACGTGAGAGCTTTGCCGGCGGAGATTTTATATCCCTGGCAAGTTTAACTAAGCCGGACAGGTCAAAGGAGAGCAGGCAGACAAAGCAGACATTATGACTATTTGACAGAAATGGTGGCCATCTTGAAAATGGTCGTCATCCTGAATTTTTGAGTGGCACATACCTTTTTCCAAAACAGTGTTCCTTGTAGAGTATTTCTGCCTAATTTTATGCTTGCATCGCCATTTGAACAATTGAAATAATTAATATTCGACAGGAACGGTGGCCATCTTTAAAAATGGTGGCCATCTTTGACATCTATTGACATGTCCTTTAGAGAGTATCTGTGCCAAATTTCATGCTTGTATACCAAAGTGAACGATTTTTTTACTAATCTGATGCACTAACTGCAGTTTCCTCCAGTCGACTCTGATCTTATCTAACCTGCAGACATTTATCTGATCACACAGTATTTTATCTGATCACACAGTATTTTATCTGATCACACAGTATTTTATCTAATCACACAGTATTTTATCTGATCACACAGTATTTTATCTGATCACACAGTATTTTATCTGATCACACAGTATTTTATCTAATCACACAGTATTTTATCTGATCACACAGTATTTTATCTGATCACACAGTATTTCATAGAGTGAATAAAGTCTGTTATAAGTTCCCACAGCCCAATGAAATCACTTTAAATGTCTTGTTATAATGGACCAACAGTCTGAAACACAAAGATATTAAGTTTATGATCATATATGAAAAGAAAACATCAGATCGTCACATTTAAGAAGCGAGAACCAGAGAATATTTGGTTTGTTTAGCTGACAAATAACTAAAAGGATTAACTGATGATCAAAATAGTTCATGTGACTGATCAATTCATCCACATGTTGCAGGTCTATTCTGACACATTACATGAGGACTTTGAGGAACAATCACAGAAGTTCAACATTAAAGGAGCATTCTGTAGTTTTGGTGAAGAAATGTTAATGAGCAGAGAAAGATCTTCATTGGCTGATTTTTTTTCTGCCTCAACAAACTAAATAAACAAACTCTCTTTGTTTTCATGACTGAATAAACTGAATAAACAAACTGACCTTAAAGGAAAACACAGTTTATACTGTTTTACCTGTTTATATGTGGCGGACCCTGCCACCTCTCTAGCTTCAAACAGTGTTCTGGGACCTTCTTCTCCTCTGAGAACAGCTTGTTGATTCACTGATGGAAAAGATAAATATTTCTGAGTTTGTATTATTACCTCATTAATATTGTAAAGATTAAAATTATGAGTTTGAATTTCTTCTCCAAAACTACGTAGTGCCCCTTTAAAACTCGTCCCTCTTGCGACGGGTCTTCTTCTTCTTCTTCGTCTCCTCCTCCTCCTTGTGGAAGACCTTTCCATCTGCCTGCTTCCTCCAGCTCAGTTTGACGTCTCCTTTCACCCCCTGGTCCTTCAGCCTCTGTTGGACCTGATAAAAACTCCTCAGCATCATCACTCACAGAGAGATTTTACATTCTGCATCGTTCTTTATATCTTCCTCTATTTTAGGAGCTCTGCATCACATTTATACATTCACATGTTTAGTTCCCTAAGATGGCGTCGACCTGTTGGCCTGTTGTCCTTTCTGACTTTCTCCTCCTCTCTCTTCTGTTGTAAAGGCTCTGGCTTTTCTAAAACTGATAGTAAAGTTTGTGCTGAGCGTCGACTCTGAACGAGTCACAGTTCTGCCTCAGTCGGCCTGCAGAGCGGCACGACGACACTCTTTAATCCTGCACATATGTACGTGCACAGCTTCCTACACGATGCTCAGCTCATGTCATGTTGATCTGTTTCCTGCCTCTTCACACTGTTTCTTGTTCTGCTGAGTTTTCCCTCGGGGGATCAATAAAGTCTGACTTTATTTGAATCTATTCTGTTTGTGTATAAAATTAGAAAGGTCCAACATGATTTACCTCCTTCAACATTTGTTCCATCACAGCAGGGTCGTTGAGATCCAGAGAGGAGTCCTTTCTCTCCAGACGCACTTTGATCACTTGCTTTGTAGTCGTAGGGACTGTGAAGAAAATATGTTCATATGAATATTGACATTCATCAGTTTGAACACTGACAGTGAAACTGTGCTTCTATCCTCCATCTGTGGCGTCTGTTTGATAACTAACAAATAATTTCATGTCAATGATAAACATCAGGAGTGTTTACATTTTATTTTCTGTCCATTACTTTATGTTTTGTGTTGTTTTTGCTACATTTTCATTGATTTGATGCTAAATTAAACCAAAATCCAAATATAAATACTAGTTCATCAACAGTTAACACTCACGTGGGCCGTAGCAAACAAACGGTCTGTTCTGGTCACAGGGAACGTCATACCATTTTCCATCGCTGTGCAACTTTGCCACCACACAAGCCTGTTTCCCACCATAGTTATTAGGTTGACCTTGCTTCCAGTTCCTAAATGAGGAGTTACTTCCATCCGACCACTTCCAGGAGTCTCTGAAAAGGCCGATCCAGGCCCATTGTCCTGGAGATAACAGGTCCATTACCTTCTGGTTCTCTGCTGTGTTCCTCACACTGGCCAGGTCTGTGTGGTGTTCTCTGCAGTAGCTCTGGGCCTCAGTCCAGTTCATGAGAGTCTTGATGTAGACAAACGTCACATTCAGCCCTGAAAACAGAGCACAGTGCTGTGCAGAGGTTCTATAACATACAGTTTACCATCCATGTCGTGTCTGTGGCAGAATTCACAGCATTATAAATCCACTGAATTAATGACTGTAAAATAAAAATGGAAGACATGATCATCTTAATAAATGTTACTGAGTATTTCTTCACCGTCTCTCCACATTAATAATCACATCCTTCAAATCTACATCTAATAGATTCACACATTCTGTTTCCTACATGTGAACATGTTCTCAGATGTATGAAACACAAACATACGGCCCTCTGAAGGGTCACCAGATACATCTGAGGGGTCGTCACATGGTTGATGGGAGAGGAAAGAAAAGAAAAACCTTCTGATACACAAATCTGTTTTCAGCTTTGCTTTTCTTTAACTTTCCTCCAATATTTGCTTTTCCATAAAACATTGGATCATTGGACTTCTTTGGACGTCACCATGTGAGAAGTTTAGTGGGGAAATGTTTCTCTGGTGGAACTAACAACACATGAACATGTGAAACATGACAAGAAGCTCCAGCAGACAGAGCTTTGTGTTAGAGGTCACAGCAGAAAGAAACACAAAGGTTGGGAACTAGTTCAATATATAACAATGTGTTGTATTTTATAAGCTTCTCATATGTTTTTTAATGTACATATTAATCTGAACAGTAATACGTAACTACAGCTGTTGAGTAAATGAAGTCAATTCAAAAACATCATTCTTCCTCTGAGATCCAGTGGAGTTATAAAGTTACATAGTAAATAAAGTAGCGTAGTAATAGAGTACATGTACTCAGTTACATCATGTGGGGTGTGCAGCCAGATCTGAGTTTTATTATCTGAAACAGCTGAATTGCGGCCACGTCTCCGTCTGAGTGACTCAGAGACTGAAGCGTGTCTTTAAATCCAGCAGGATGGACGATTACAACGCTCTTCTATCTGCTCGACCCGAACAAGTCATTCATCACCGACAACGTTCTTTTTCTCGTTCTCATCTGATCGCTGTCACATCATCAATATTAACTGCTGCCTTATTGGCTTGTAAGCCGTCTGTAAAGCTCTTTGAATTGTACTAACTTTGATGGAAGGTGCTGTAAATAAAGTTTGACTGACTGATCCTGTATCAGCACAAATAATGAGAGAGAGCTCAACAAACTGAACTGGTGTGTTTTAAACTTCACTACTTAATATTCTCACCTCTGACATCCATGCAGACCGTCCAAAAGCGATTCATACAATCAGAGTCGCTCCATAGTCCATCAGTGATCACTGTGCAGTGCTCTTTACTGTTAACGTTGCTTGGTTCTCCATCCTGCCACAGTCTGAACTCGGTCTCCCCGTCTCTGTAGAAGCTGGTGTCTGACAGTGACCACCTCCAGCTGTTCAGGTCATCATACAGCCCGATCCAGAAGAACTGAAAGCAACATTTAAATGTTTGTTTCTTTAGCCTCACATTTATTACACAGCAACACAACATACACTCAAAAGTTAATCTGAGG
>OZ023165.1:33072703-33115203 GCA_963678695.2 Diplodus puntazzo
AAAAGTTAATCTGAGGCTTCAGCAGTCTGAGTGACACAAATCAACAGGCTTTCTAATCCAACATTCACTCCTTTTGTTTCCATCCACTGCAGCTCAACAGGGACACTCAGTCTGCTGAAACACAACCAGGGAAGTTTATATTAAAACACTTTACAGCACTATTCGACAAATTAGACTCAATAGTCATTCCTTTTTTGTGGAACTATAAATCAGTAAGAATAACCAAGAAACATCTAACCAAGTCTAAACCAGAGGGGGGTTTTGGTCTTCCTAACTTTAGAAGATACTATTGGGCCGCCCATCTTCACAACATAGCTTGATGGAGAGAAACGCTGCCAGGAAAAGATATTGAAACCCCAGAGTGGATCTGTATTGAACAGGCCTCCTGTAAAGGGACATCCCTGTGCACATTGATCAATAACCCAATCAAAATTGAAACGGCTCTGTATAGTGGAAATATTGTTATTCTTAATACCCTGAAGGTATAGAAACAGATCTCAACATACCCGATACTTATCTGAACAGCCCAATATGTAAGAATCATGCATTCATACCTGGTACACAGCGTTTACTAGGTGGAAACAGAAGGGTCTTGCCACCATGAGGGATTTATATGTCACCAGTTGTTTTGGATCATTTACTCAAATCAAGCATAAGTATGACCTTCCACCCAGTGACTTTTTTAGATATTTACAGGTCAGAGATTTTGTTGGGAAACATTTCCCTAACTTTGAAAGAATCAATATCCATCCAGTTAATGAAAGCATAATCAAACATAACCCGGTGGACCAGTGGGCGATCTCCTTCTATTATAAGATTTTGTCTTGTGCGGACAGATTAGACAGACAAAATCAAGGATGAATGGGAAAGGGAGATGTCTGCCCAGATAACTGGGGAAACTTGGGGGGAATGTCTTTGCAATGGTAGTAGGTGTTCCATAAATGTCAGACATATATTAATCCAATTCAAGGTCATTCACAGACGACATTATACAAAATCAAGACTACATAAGATGTTTCCAGCTGTATCTCCTATTTGTGATAAATGTAAGATATATGAAGGTACGCTGCTCCATTCGCTGTGGTCGTGTCCAAAAATCCAACCATTCTGGGAGAAAATATTTGACTTTCTGTCCGGAGCGTATGACATCAGAAGCCATTTGAAGCCAGATCCACTAATAAGTATTTTGGGGGCCACTCTTAATAAAACTGATAAATTTCAATCTCAAGCAGTTTTATTTATTATGATACTGGCAAAAAAGTCTATTCTTCAGATGTGAAAAGAGGAGTCGGCGCCCACTTTTGAGATGTGGCTCAGGGAACTGAGCAGTGTATTACATCTGGAAGAGCTCAGATATCCCTTAAACAAGAAGCCTGAGCTATTTACAAAAATTGGTAATCCAATCAAAACTTTTATGACTAGCAATGTCTGATAATCTTATATTTCATCAGTTATTTCTGTTTTCCTAATATAATATAATATAAAATAATACTATCGGGATGAGCCTCCTGTTTGCCTTTGCCCCAGGTGCCTGAATGCCTTTGCTTTGTAAACATTACAAATTTGCTTTGTCTGACATCCAACACCAGAGCACTCTCTTGGTCTTATTTTTTTGTTTTGTTTTGTTTTTTCCTGTTTTTCCTTTCTTTAGAACTTTGACATCAGTGGTTTACACGTATATGTTTGTGTGTTTTTTTTAATGGTATGTTTTTTGTTAACTTACAACAGTATCAGAGGAAATCTGAACCGTAATAGAGGGACAAGGAGTCTTTGTTGTGTCTGTTTGCCTGTAGCTGCATTTTTCCTTGATAACCTCTTATACTCAGTTGACAGGTTGAGAATTTTGTCTACACAGTGATGGAAGGATGGGGGCATCCTGCAAGCACAATTTTTGCTTAATTTATACATATTTGTGTATTCTCCTCAGTTAAGTATAAAGTTGGTTGGTCAATAACATTATTTTTGAACTACAAACTACAGGACCAGCTGTATGAGTGTGTACCTTGCTGTAAATGTTTGTTTACCTCGTTTGTGAAAAAAACAAAAAAAACATATGTTTGAAAAAAACAAACACTTTACAGCCACTTCACTATACAGTAAAATCATTTCTACAATCATGTGTTTGACGACCTCGCCCCGTCCTTGCTGGTGAACGACTGAGCCTTTCGAGGACGCTCCTTTCATACCGATGATGATACTATCACCTGTTACTGATGAACCTGTTCACCTGTGGAAGGTTCCAACACAACAACTGTCCGTCTTCTGTTGCCCCGTCCAAACTTGTTTGGAATGAGCGTTGTATCCATATGTAGACATGTAGACATTTAGTCTATGAGTACATCTCATATTATAAACACATAAATATGAGGCATTTTCTAGAGGTAGAGGTAGGAGGAGTTTAAATTCAAGCTGCACCTTCATCAGACACAAGATTAAAGTGCTGCTTACAACGTCCTTCTGAGAAGTAGTGCAGTAGAAGTACAGAGTACAGAGATTAAAGACAGACATCAGTGAACTCACAGACGCTTTGCTTTTATCTACTGTGTCCATCAGGATCTTCATGTCCTCCATGTTGTCTACAGTTGCCAGGTCAGTGTGTTTTTCTCTGCAGTACTTCTGAGCTTCAGTCATGTTCTTCTGGTCATAAACAAAATGGTACTGACGACGGACCTGTGATGCGACGGCACTCAGCCCTGCAGTGACAGCAGAACAACAACGTGAGACTGTTGAAACATCACATTTGTGTTCAGATGAACATTTAAATTTAGAGCTGGGCAATATATCGTTTGCGCATCGCCATCGTGATGTATGTGTGTGCAATAGTCACATCGCAGAGCCTGCGATGTAGGACGCAAATGAATTAATCTAATTTCAAAGGAACCTGATGCACACTGTGCATGCAGACTCTGCAGACTCATGCAGACTCTGCATGCGCAGCGATCCACCAATCACATTAGTTCTTAATCAGTGTGCCGAAGCAGACCAGCCCCTGCACATGGAGTGAGTCGCTGGTAACAACATTAAAAAATGAGCAAGGAACATGAGAACATCGGGAAAACGAAGACTTGGTGCCAAAAAGAAAAAAGCACCATCAGTTATCTGGAGTTATTTCGGCTACAAGAAGGATGATACATACAAAACTGCATCCGACCCATTTTCTGACAGTAGCACAAATTACATTCCGCACCCGAGCCGACACGACGCCTGACCCGCACCCGAAGGACAGACTCAAGTTTTAAAAATGAAAGTCAGCTAGCATGGTGAACGCATGAATGAGCTCTTATGATTATCATCAGATTGATTATCATGATTATTATCAGCTCCAGCAGTGACGTGCTGCTTTTACAAAGTCAGGGGAACTTTTACTGCAGAAACCTTATGTCCATTTATCTGATTAAAACTTCTTCACGTCACATTTTTACCAAATATTCCAATGCACTTGTTGGTCCAGGTGAAGGTGGCAGGGCGTTTACACCTTACAGGTCCCTGTGCTGTAGGTCTTAATTCAACCATTTGTCAAATGAAGTCTACTTGCCTGATGCAGCCAAGACGAGCAGAAGAACGACGTCCATCTTCACCGGCTCTCTGTTCACTCTGATGTGAGCTGTCAGACTCGCATCTGTTGAAATAGCTTCAACAGCTCACAGCACCATATGAACAACTATTTGCATTTTATGTAAAGAACGCACCTATTCCACAGGTATTTTTTCAGGAAATGATTTGTTTAATTTGTTTGGTGTTTTCGTCACGAAACATGTTTGTCACCCACCTGGAAGTCCGGTCGGAGGAATTTGGTGACCCTAAACAAGATTTTTTTGGGGCTGCAAACCATTCAGTTTTTAGGTAAGGTTTGTCCCGTAAGCTGCGGGGAGCGCTGCCACCAGGCTGTCCTGCCATTGCTCCAGCACCCGGCCTGTTCGCTCTACCTCATGAGCCCACGGACACAGATTAAGTAATCCGAGTGTTTCCCGGGGCAACTATGTCCCACAGTCCACCTGTGTCATCTCCACCGCTTGCTTTTTGTTTTACAAACCAACCACGAGAAAAAGACGAGCACGATCAGTTAACATCAGACAACCACTGAAAATACAGTTGGGGAATACGATTTTCCTGGTCCTGGTAGTCCTTTGCTGTCCTCCTGTGTCTCTGGGCTGGTTGGGTAGCGCAGACAGGCCGGGAGCTCAATCATGACCGGACTCTTAAAGCCGTTTCACACTAAATGCAAATTACGGTGCGGATTATTCGCACGGAAATGTATAAAAAATGATTTCATGGGTTATAATGGGAGCTTGCACACCAGGGCGGAACTTTCGTGCGGCAAAAAAAAATTCCGGAGTCACTTTGTCGTCTGCGGAATTCCGTCTGCGGAACTACACGCTTGACCAATGACATTGTTTGCTTAGTAGACGGAAAGTGACATCATACAAAGCAAACGATTTATCTGATAAAATGAGCGAAAGTTTAATCATTCTGGTGTCCCAGCTAGAGCTTAGATCAGGCCCAAAAAATGAAGCCCGACCCGACCTGACCCGAGCCCGTTGTGTCCGAGCCCGGCCCGGCCGACACATTAACTGTAATTATGAGCCGGAGCACGATTTAAACCCATCATTTTTTTAATACGTAGGCTGTTATAAATAACGTTCTCAACTACAATTTGCAAACTTGCTCAAAGTTAATTCTCCTGTTTTTATTTTTTTCTTTACATCTTCTTGCTCCATGTTGCACTTAAGTAACACAATCAGTGATGCCGGTAACGCGTTACTCTAATCTGACCACTTTTTGCAGTAACGAGTAATCACGCGTTAATATATTTCCAAACCAGTAATCAGATTAAAGTTGCTATTATTTTTGTCATTTTCCTCAGTAAAAATATACATGTTTGCTTTCTTCTTGCGTCTCGGGGAGTGATGTCACGTGTGCGACAAGTCAGGTTTTCAGCATGAGGAAAACTCACGTGTAACACCACGCAGTGACACAAACGTAAACACCAATGGAGGGAGGAGAGAGATGTGTGTTTTCTAGCTGGAAATACAGTCATTATTTTGAGTTATTAGCCGGCTCTGTGGGTGCTGAAGAGCTTGAGCACTCCAGTCAGATAATGAACCGCGACTTTTTTTTCGTTTGGTGCCAAATTAGAACACAAGAATGCGAAAAATCCGCACTGGACTCAGTGTGCATGCTTTACATGCGGAACATTTTCGTATCGCACCGGTGTGAAACGGCTTTTACATGTTCAGTCTTCCCACGGGCAGTTCAAGACTAGTATGACACGTACCTGAATGCCAAATTATTATTTAAGATGGCAGTGTGAAACAGCTGCTGAGCACAGACTCTAAGTGCTGTATCGCAGCCTTAGTTCAGTTTAGTTCAGCTCAGCATGGACCCGTCTTAATGAACGATGCCAGCACTGCAACAACACAAACTACCATCTGCTGCTTCTTCAAACGCTTCCATGAACATTAGCAACATTATGGATGTTGAAATGTATTTTCTATTCACAACTCTGGATTTATTGATGTTCATTTTCTCTTCATTTGCTGCTTTTGAGCAGTTTTTCTGCTGTATGTTAAAAATTGACATTTAATTACGGCGTGAATGAAAACTCACCACTGTAGCAGATGAACGCTCTCTTCAGGTGACAGTTCCAGTCCTCCCATTCTCCAGCGTTGTCAAAGTTCGCCACCGCACAGATCTCCTTCCCATGTCTGTTGTTAGGTTCCCTTGGTGTCTGTCTCCAGAACCGAAATGAGGAGCTACTCCCATCCGACCACTTCCAGGAGTCTCTGAAGAGGCTGATCCAGAAGTGTTTTTCTGTGGGTACCAACTCCTTTACGGAGGACAGGCACTGCCACAATCAAAAACAAAGAAATTAATAAAAACAATGGCTCAAAAAATAAATTATCATGACATTAAATGCACCAAAAATAATATCAAAAGTAAATGTAGGCATTAAATAAATCTGACATTTTGCTTTTCTTGATGATTCTTTTTGTATTCACACCAATTTTCCTTTTTACATTTTTAAAATGTCTTTATTTGTATTTTTTGTCTTCATTATTGTATTTCCACAAACGTATTACCTCCACAGAGAGGGTTGTGTTTTTAAATAACGTGTCCGTTTGTTGATCGGTTGGTTTGGTTTCAGCAGGATGACACAAAAACGACAGAACTGATTTCCACCAAACTTGGATGGTGTCATGATTCAGGATTCTGTGTCTTCTTGTCGTGCTTTGATTTTGATATTATGCCTTTGTGTGTCTCTTCAGTTCTCCTGTGTTTTGCCAAGATCCAGGAGGATTTCCCAGTCGGCGGCCTCCAGAGAGCTTCTGTCGTCGCCACTTCCGCCGGCTTCCAGAGGATCTCAGCCTTCGCCCCGCTGTCTGCATCTTGACCTCCTAGGTCTCCCTCTGACCTGACTTTAATTATAACCTTGAATGATGGAGGATAAGATTTAGAAATTAGATTTCTCAGAGAATAACGAATGAATCAGGAGCATTTTGTGGGCTGGTATCTACAATCTGATGTGAATAACAGGGACTGTCCGGCCTCGGCGGAGGTAGGCACTCTACTGGTTTATGTCTGTGATTTCTTTTTGCATTTCTTCATGTATTTCTGACTTGTTATAGGTATGATGAGGTGGCTGTCATTCAAAGCCATTCACAGCACAGCAGGGCAGGACCGGGCGGGACAGTCTGAGGCTCACCGGGCTGATGTACCGCCGCCCCGACCAGGATTCTGATTCTTTGTGGAGACCGCTAACTACTTCTATCTGCAACTTTAGCTACCATTAGCTAGTTAGCTGTGTATTCAGCAGTGTTGTACAAACAAACAGCAGCTCTCTATCCTTCATTTTTTCCGTTATCAGGCGACGAAACTCTTTGAAATGACGTTATTTCAGTATCGATCGTTGACATGAACTTCAACAAAATGTGTTTATTTATTGCTGCCTGTTATTATCCTGTCAGTCCAAAGCTCCTGTACCAGAGGTGGAAACAAAATGTTGTGTTTTTTTCATTTTGGCACAGTCAGCCCGGCGTGGGAGGGATTTGCATATCCAGCTCTTCCTCCTGTCAGTGCTATGGAAAAATAGAGTCTAAAAATAGCTCCACTCGTTCAGTGGAAGACTTATTTCATTACCTATAAATGGAATATAGAGAGGGGAGGGTGTGAGCTCGTACGGAGTGAGCAGCAGGAAGAGAGGGCAGGTAGCAGCAGCCACTTAAATGTCCAGTGAAGGCCTCAGTTGTGGGTAAATAAAGCTGCGGCCTCTCAAGAGCTGAAGTCTCCATGAGCAGCTTCATCACTGCTGGTGAAAGCAACGAGTCGAGCACAAACAACTTCGGCCCAGGAGGGAAACACACACCTCCTCTGTCTCCCAGCTTCGGTGTGGACACAGAGTAGGAAGAGGCAAACACACAAAGATTTAGTAACAAGCTACAAAACCACTGAGAAAAACACAACAAACTAAAGAAACGCCTTTCTCTAAGGTTTCCTGCACAGACATGAGTTGAGTCTCACAACACAGGCCTGTTTGAAGGGAGATGGGGGTCGTCACGGGTCGGTGCAGCCCGCTCAGAGGTGTGGCGGCACACTATGGCCCGACTAGGCGTGGTTAAACTGGTAATGCAAATCAGCGCTGCCTGGATCGACTCAGCAACGCCCAGAGTGACAGTGGAAAAACCCCACAGAGCCGAGTAGAGTCACCTGAGGGGAGCTGAACGGCTAACTGAGCCACTGCTAACTAATGTTAGCTGAGCAACAATTAAAGCTGTCATTCAGGAAACTCTCAGTCTCAGAGCTATTTTCTCTACAACATATAAGTCAGTGGATAAATGTTGTACCGTGATCAGTGAGGCCTCGCCGCCCCAACACAGCTCCTCTCATGTGAGAACAGTTACGTCATCAAATTCAGCCCGACATCAGCATTATTCGGGCCACCGTAGCTGTCATGAGACCCGCCTGAGTGCCGGGTAGGATTTTACAAGCAAGAGACACAAACTGAACTGAGACTTCATCTTCTAGAGACCCCCAGTGAGCATGACAGCCCACAGACACGTTACAAAACACAGGCTAAAACACAAAGGGGAAAGAATAAAGACACTAATACAGAAACACATTTAAAAATGAGCAAATAACTGAATAAAATGGAAAAGTTGATGAATGTGTAAATTAACTGCAAAGGTAACTACACACAGGAGCAGATTTAATAACAAACATTAATTAACGCCGACATTTATCTATTCATTTTTATTGTTGCGGTGTCGGTCGCTCCATCCGTCCGTTACCTTCTGGTTCTCTGCCGTGTTTCTCACACGGGCCAGGTCTGTGTGGTGCTGTCTGCAGTAGCTCTGGGCCTCAGTCCAGTTCATCTTTTCTTCGGTGGGGACAAACGTCACGTTCGGCCCTGAAAACAGACGTTCAGAGGGACAAACCGTGACCTTCAGTTATCCACCCACACTGTGTCTGTGGCAGTATCCACGGCACTATAAACCCCCGGAGATGTAAGAAAGTACGTCCGTAAAATAAAGGATTTATAAAAAGCTAAGTTACAACAAAGTGAAGGCAGACTTCACACCGAGCGGCTTTAAATGACATTCATGGAACTGAAGACAAAGAGGTCAAACACCAAACTGGTACATTTGAAACTTCACTCCTTCACATCCTCACCTCTGACATCCACGCAGACCGCCTTCATACGTTTGTGACATCCGGCATCGTTCCATAGTCCGTTATCATACATCTCTGCGCAGTGTTCCCCACTGTGCTCGTTGTTGGGTTCTTTAGGCGACCATCTTCTGAACTCAGTCTCCCCATCTTTGTAGATCCTGGTGTCTGACAGTGACCACCTCCAGGTGTCCAGGTCATCATACAGCCCGATCCAGGCAAACTGAAAGCAGTGTGAATAGTTTCATTAGCCTCGATTGTCATATAAAGCGTTAGAGCCTGCGCTAGCTTTTAGCTGCTCAAGGAAATGTTGAGTAAATGATGTGTGATGACCATGTGTTGACATTGAGCAGTAGATCGTTCTCTGCGCAGCGCTCTGCAGGATTATTGATTTTCCCCCGATGTGAACTCTCATCGTTGTTTCTACTGCGGCCGACAGTGTAAAGTTCAGAAGTCATTTCATGGGTTTGAGGTCATTTGCTTGGAATGTGTTTGCAGAGTGTACCCAGGAAACTATTTACATGTCTGTGTTTGCACGGTTATTTACATGGTAGAATATTTGCATTTGCATACATGCAGGCAGTAACGGTGACCTGTTGAATCTGCCTCTCTGGTTCTGCTGGCTGCTCATCGGATGGTTCTGTGTGGGTGTGAGAGAGGAAGTGTTGGGTGGTTTTGTGAGGCCGTCCGTGGGGAACATTAAAGCGCTGCTCCGGAAGCGTCTGTGTGCATCCTGCTGTCTCTCATTCGTAAAGACTAGTCCAGTCACCACCGACGAGCCCTCGCGTCACAGTGGTGTCGTCCACATTTATCACAACAGAGTTCTCCTGATGTCTGGGAGTGTGTTGAGGTTTCTGACAGTGGCCCGTCTCCTGGAGTCAGAGTAGATTTCACAGCTGAGTCTTTGCTGAGGAGGTCAAAGCGAGCAGAACCTGTTCAGCTTCTTCAGCAGTGTGGCCTCACACATGATGAGGAGCTCCTGCTTTTGTAGCCTGTGACACTTTGAACCTGCTGCCACAGATCTTTAGAGCTGTTGGTGTTGAGGTCCCTCTCCAGTCTCTGCTGATGTCTCCTTGCTGCCAGCTCCCAGTCTTGCTCTGGCAGTGATGTTTGTCTCCTCGTCACCGGACCGAACGGCAGCTTTATCGTCTGCGGATAGAACTCTGAGCAGAGAATATGGTCGACATCTCAGCGTTAGACATTAAACATCCAGTGAACTCTGTCCATCTTCTTCAGCTGCGTTTGAGCAACAAACATTATTTATGTCGACACAGAGTCCTCGTCCTCTCCTCTTACTGGAGTCCTGTGGCCTGTCAGCTCTGAACAAGGCCCGCCCATCCAGTACCATAGCTTGATCCGGGATGTTAGGGGTTAATCAGGTCTCTGTCTGGATGTGCTCACAGCCGTCTCTGAGTCAGCCTCCTCATCCACTTTATTCTCCTGTGAGCGGACATCAGCCAGAAGAAGGCTGGGGAGAGGAACAGCTCTTGGTCCAAGTCGGGTCAGCTTCGCTCCGGCTCCTGTCCTGATGGTTCTGGCCCATCAGGTCAGCTTGAGTGTCACATGCAAAAACTTTTGTGTGTAAACGCACATGTTTTGCATCGTTTTGGCCGATTGTCCACATGGATCCTGTAAACGCACTTTTTTCAAACCTGGTCTCAGGGTGAAAAAATCTGAAAACGCCGCCCTCGTGTTCTCGTGTGGACAGCGAATCTGCATGCTATGCGTATTGATGGCACCATCGCCGCACCCCTCGACCTCTAGCCTTCGAACTATTAACCTTGCGACGTCTCATAATAACAACAACAATGGCCGACTACATGCTTGTGTTGGTGCTGCAGAAGATACTGAGCCCATCAGGGTTACAAGGGCAAAATATTCTGCTCCTCTGCCACGACGCTGAGCAGAAACAGGATTATGGACAACCGCATACGCCACATCATCTTCTTCTTCTTGTGTTCGGTTTCTTCTTCTCCTGTCTGTTTGTATACAGCGTGCAAGCTTTATGTGCATGCTCCGTCTCTTCTTCTCCGTTTTTGGCGAATTTCAAATGCCACCTATAGGCTGGAATATGAACTACAGCGTGTTGAGTCGTTTACGATCCGTTTGGACGCAAACATTCTTGAAATGATGCCAGGGAAGAAAAACGGGGGGGAAAAGGATTGTTTTGGTCGGTGTGGACGAGGCCGTAGTGTTGGAGCTGCTCCACGTGGAGCTAGTTTAAAACTACTTTCATACAGTTAGCTCCTTTAGTCCAGCGGTTCCCAACCAAGGGGTACCACCGGATAAATCTGAGGGGCCGTTGAATGATTCACTGGAGTGAAACGAAGGAAAGTTCTGATTTACAAATCTCTTTTGAGTTTTGTGTACTTGTTTTTCTAATATACGGTTTGTGAATCATTCAATATTTTGACCTCTTTTGACCTCTGAAACTGTTTTCAAATGAAACAGATCAGTTGACTTAGTTTCTAACACTGTAAAGGCAGAACTTTAAACCATCTAACACACTTCACGACAAAAATGACTATGAGATGAGAGAGAGAGTGAAGTGAACTCACCGGGCTGTATTCAGAGTCCACCATTTTGCTTTTATCTGCCATGTCGATTAGGATCTTCACGTCCTCCATGTTGTCTATAGTTGCCAGGTCAGTGTGTTTTTCTCTGCAGTACTTCTGAGCTTCAGTCATGTTCTTCAGATCATAAACAAAATGGTACTGACGACGGACCTGTGATGAGACGGCACTCAGCCCTGCAGTGACAGACATGAACACTGATTACATTTGGACCGACCATGACTTAATCACCTTCTGGTTCTGGCTCAGATCGTGTGCAAAACTTTGAGCTGTTTGTTCAGAACTTTTCTTTTTCTTTATACATATTAAAGAAGATTAATGAGGCTTAATTAGTAACCAGAAGAAAGATATTTTCTGCGCAACTCACTGCTTTGACACCTGAAATGTTACAATGACAAAGCATGATTTTTCATTGAGTTGGACTGTACATCAATCAAGGGAACATTCTCAGAGTTCTGTCACAAGAATACCACATTAAATAATATCAGGAAATGAGAAATTATAGATAAGACTTGCCTGATGCAGCGATGATACTCAGAAAAACTTTTTCCATCCTTGTCTCTTCCCTGTCTCTCTCTGTCTGTGACTGTGACTGCAGACGTGCAGCTTTTAAAATCCCTCGTTATTCATTAACATCTTCGTCACCTTCGGCTTCATGCAAAGTCGTTATGTGAACGCTTATTTGCCTATCAGGCTCCTCAGTCTCTTACTGTTTACACTGTGCTGAATAGGCTGTTGAGTCCAGAATCAGTAGCCTTTGTTCAGAAACATGTTCTGACACGTGTTGATGTTGTTCAAACATGTCGAGGGGAGCACGACCACATCAAGTCAGGGAAATCTGAACAGCTGAGCTGAATGGAGCAGAGATGTAAACATTCAGACACCACACCTGCTGAGCACAGCTCCCAGGTCAGTCCTTCTTCCTCACTGCTGCCTTCTAAGCCCCTCCCACAGAGCAGGAGCCTGCCGTGCACGAGCAGGCTTGTACCCATGGTAACAGAGGAAGCCAGATAACCAAGATGGCGCATTTAAAAAAACAACAACAACATAAACCCTGATTGTTCTATTTCTGACCAATACAAATAAATTACAGTGAGAGTGCCTCATGCAGATCACTGTAGATATCCAGAGTAACAATCAAAATTCCTCACATGCTGTAGACGAATTACCAGGTGATCATTCAGGTAATTTAACGTTATTTCTCAAAAGTGATTCAACCACTTCAGAGTGTCCTGAACACAAAGCAACATAACCGAGGGTTATGTATATCACAATCTCGAACTTCGAATTAAAAAATGGAATCGTTGATGCTGCCACGCCCCCATGTCACGTCCGGTCGGCTTGCCAAGTGGAAAAAAACACAGGTGTTGAAGTGCTGCAAGTCGACCTCCTCTAACTTAGCAACTAGCTAAGCCAGTAGCTATTAGCTACAGCCAGCCAAACGATAGCATAGTGCTACACCATTCCTGTTCGGCTCCGGACCGTGGTCGGGAAGCACAGGGGAGATGATTTCCAACCATGCAATTGAATGGAGGATTTGGAGAATCGTGACACCCCTAATTATAACTGCCCGCTCACTTAAAGACACTTTTGCTAACCAGTAGCCATAAACACAAAGCTAAACACCGGAGTTAGCATACAAGCTAACACGCTAGATTTAGCAACAAGCTACATAGCTCGACTGCAACATCTTATGGTGATATGCGCTATTGTCCGCCGCCATCTTAGGCTTGTGGTTGAAATACAGAATGAAACGTATATCCAGCAGGTGTTCTTACCTGTCCAGCAGAAAAGTCCTCACAGATCCCGCAGCTCCTCCACCTCTGAAATGACTCAGATATTTATCCTTGTTTTCTCTCTGGTTCGGTCCAGTTCTTTGTTTTTACTCTGCGTTTCCTCATCAGTCTTCTTATTGCATTGTTCTGCTGTTGCCTCTCCGCCATTGTTTACAGTTTGAGCGCGAACGTTTCTGACCAGCAGGCACTGCGCCTGCGCGGTAGAGGGGCACTGCCAGCAGCTGATGCACAGGAGTGATTGACACTTGTCAGACACGCCCCTTGGCTCTGATTCGGTATATGATCCTGTAGAAGCCACAAGTCTGTATGATATCAATCTTGTTTTGAGAAAAACATGTTTCATTCGCGATATCATTGAAAAGTACAACACTACCCACAATCCTATAGTGTAACAGCAACGTCTCTGATTGGTGGAGCTCTGTTACCATGGAAATGTTCACCAAGCCCGCAAATTTCATGTTAGCTAGTTACTGCTAACACTGATCTTTTACCACAGAGCGGCCATGATTTCACTTTCTGACCTACTGCGTTTTTTTAGTCTTAGGCTTATGGGAGGAGTAGTTCCTTCTTAAGATAATTATGTACACAGTCTTGTACCTTTTTTCTTTTTTCTCTGTTTTCCCAAAAAATGTTTTATGGTCACGATTCATCTTGTACTTTATTGGCTTGGTTCCAGGCTTAAAACTCTTTATATAAGGATTTTATGAAACGTCAATGGAGTGAATGAATCGGAAATTCACTTCCGGAACCGGAGCCGTTAAAAAAGTGGGCGGTCACTGTTGAGCAAATCAAATTACAGCTGCTGGGCGGAGCCACAGACAGCTGACCTGTATCTGATTCTACTGTCACATCATAATGACAATTTTAGCAAATATAACAAAAAAATTGTTACAGACTACAACTTTAAATATTACAGATACTTGAAAAATAAATTTTATTGATTCCAGCAGGAAGTTCACGAGTGTTATATAAACATTGTATGAAGTCATTAAATACACCCAGCTGCAGCAGTGAACACATACATACATCAATAATTACAGTCTGGGAGTATAATACAGTGTGAATTATTCTGAAATGGGTCATTATACATGATAACTGTATTTACTTATGGGACAATAAAGAGTCTGTGTGTTTCAGAAGTGCATCAAACTCCAACAAAAACTGTTTCTTCTTATTCTAAAATGTCCACTGGATCCATTTCAGTGACATGTTTAGTCCAACACACAGTATTTCATCATTACATGGAGACGAAACAGCAAAAACCAGAGATCACGGATGATGTTATCTGTAGAAAGAGACTCCTCATGTCACAGCAGACTCCATCTTCCCTCTGCACCAGGGATCCTGAGCTGGCAGCCGTTTGATTGACAGCTCATTTCAGCAGACAGGAGCTTCTGTGCCCGCCCTAGAGCCGACATAAGCCAATGAGTGAACGTGTAGAGCAGTGACCCTCCCTCTCTTCTTCCTCCTCTCTCTGAGCCACTCACACACAAGCCACTGGATGATTGACGCATCCTGTAGCCAATGAGATTTCAGATCCAGTAATATTTAGATTATATCAGTTTTTACAGCCCTGAACTTGATGTATGTGCTCTTTGAATGGGCTGTTTTTCTTGTTTATGATGATTTCATCAGCAAAAAAGTTAGTGTGAATCAGGAAATAAAGAACTGTGATGAGTTTTTGCTCCTGAGATGTTCTGAGCGCACAACATTTCATTTTTTTCACCTGGCTGCTGAATATTTCCTCACAAAAACACGTGTGAAGTGTTCAGGTCCAGTGACAGTGTTTCTAGTTTGAACTTGGACCGCGTCAGACTATATGATGTCGACACTTTGGGGTTTAAAGCTAATAGGAGCAGTTACAGCTCATCTGCAGAATGATTTCTGCATCAGAACATTTTGGCACCAAAAATGGAAGAATTCCTACAGATTGATGCCAGAAGCTCGTACGGAGCTTTCAAATGTTTGTGAAAACAAATTCAGACTGTAACCTTTTAAAAGAGCCCCAAACCAGGTCTGCACTCAGGTCTGTGTTCAACAGCAGCACTGAATGATCTTTGCATTGGCCCGGGGGAGGTGTTTCAGGATGATTTTGCATATATTTCCAGGAATACTTTTACCTAAGTAACATTTTGAAGGCAGGACTTTCTCAGTAGCTCCCACAGAGCTGCCACCGGACGGCTGTCACCTCTCACCGTGCCCAAACAAATGAGAAACAAATCTCCAGGTAACAGTAAGTCACACATCTTGTGGTTTGACGGAAATAACAACACTGATGTTCTGTTCGTTGCCATGGCTGGTTATACAACATATTTTTTAGGTTGTCATGACAACGCAGATCAACAAG
Source organism: Diplodus puntazzo (assembly GCA_963678695.2). Taxonomy (NCBI): domain Eukaryota; kingdom Metazoa; phylum Chordata; class Actinopteri; order Spariformes; family Sparidae; genus Diplodus; species Diplodus puntazzo. Next base: position 33,088,084 of record OZ023165.1, read on the forward strand.
ATATCAACACGTGTGTCCCTATATGACAGCTCAGTGCTGAACTGCTGACTCAGCCATGGTGCGCCCCGCCGGCCCGGTGTCAGCTGGGACCGGCTGCAGCACCAGAGATAGGCCACCTTTACATTTATGCATCAAAAAACCATAATACAATAATATTATATATCATATTTTAACTGTTAAACATTCGTAGAAATTCAGAATGAGTGACTTTATTATCTCTACACCTGTAAGTCAGGAAAGACTTCTGCTGACCCGGTCTGACCAGAACAAAGAGGTACAGTGACGGTTTCATGGAAAGCGGGTCAGTGGAGGTCTGACCCTCGTTGTTCTTGTCTGTTTTCCTGTCATCAACACGTTGGTAGCCAAATTAAGTATGCAAACCTATTTTTGAGGAACTATGTATGCAAACAATAGGTGGACAGTCAGGTATTGTATTGAAATCATTAACATTTTGTTCTGGACGGGTTCCTTGGCATCAACACTCTTGTAGCCAAATTATGCAAACTATGTCCTGCAGACAGGTGTAATGTGTAGAGGTGTACTGCACGTCAGATGTTTACAGCTGCTCAGAATAGCACTAATTATGTGTGCAAATCAGTCGTGGACAGTCAGGTATTGTATTGAAGCTCTGTCAGCATTAATAAGCTACAACAACAGCCACAAGTCTGAAGTCTCACATCAGAACGAACAGAGAGCCGACGAAGATGGACGCAGTCCTGCTGCTCATCATGGCTGCATCAGGTCAGTAGGTTATTAGTTTTATACATGTTTATATTCTTTTATTACAGCACGAAACCTTGTGGGTGCAAAACTGTCATCAGAACTCTAAATTATAAATGATGTACCATATTTATATAATCCTTCTCCTTTGATTGACGCACAGACTGATGCAAACTGAATCCTCTGAATTTGATTTCTTTTACCCTGAAATATTTTGTGGTGACGCTGCAGCTCGTAAAATCTTTAGCTTTCTATTTTTCCAGTCCAGCTTTGGTGTGTTTCATTTACAAACCATCACTGAGTTCCTCAATATTTCTCGATGCTGAACTGACTTTTAAAACCAACAACAATAAACTAGGATCCGTCTGAATGAAGCAGGAACCGATCACAGCTCTCATTTATTCTTAAAAATACAATGAATACGATGATTCAATCAGAATGTTCTCAGACTCTGTACCTGCACTCATTAATATATATATACATTATATATATTCATACACACACACAGTTTATACACCGATGAGACAAAACTTTGTGACGGGATCTTTAAATCTGCAGCGTTAAAATATGTGAATCTCTCTTTTCAGTAAAACCACAAAGTTTTATCATTGACATTCTACTATTTTGTTTATTCTTATTTATTTGTTTTTATTGTTTTTTATTTTTATTATTTTTCATTTTTTAAATCTATTTTCTTTTATTTCTCTTTCTCTGTGTGTGTGTGTGTGCGTGTGTATGCATATGTTTATACATTTTTTGGATTATAGTATACATTCTCTTTTCTTCACCCTCATTATTATTATCCTTATCTTATTTCTTTTGTTTTATTATTATTATTATCATTTGTATTTGTCATGATCATTATTATTATTATTATTATTATTATAATTACTATGATTATAATTTGTTTTTCTTATATTTATTGTTGATTATTACCACCTTTGTACTGTGGGTTTTCTGTGGCCCCGGTGCTCTGGGGGGACTCTGGGATTGGACTGGGTTGGGAGGGTGGAGGACCAGAGGACCAGAGGACTTGGCCCCTCTAAACCCCCTTTCCCTGTTGGAAACCCGCTCCTCAGACCCGACTGAACAGCCCCTCCTGCAGGGGAGGGAGCTGCTCTCTAGAGGTTCGACCACATCATGCTGGCCACCTCCCACGGGTCTGGTGGACCTGAAGGCCGACAAAAAAGGGGATAAAATAAAATAAGTGAATAAATAAAGTGAAGTAGATAAAACATTCTATATAATAATAATAATTACTGCAACAGTGGTCATATTAACACTACAACCACTAATAATGATAATAATAATAACAATTAAAACTGCAAGCAGCGATGAACGGGCCCTCGCAGCCCATGTGTGTCGGCCTGCGGCGCCGTCGGACTGCGCGCTCACCTGTTACTTGCATGTCATGCTAGGGGGAAAACAAGCAGTAAATGTCATGTCAATCAGATGATGTTTGTCTGACTTCCCGTGTCCAGTGGGTGGCGCTATGATTATGAAACAGTTTTGATGCACAGATATATTCAGGGCGACTCCCTCTACATTCAATAAAGATTTGGTGTAGAAGGGGAATTGTATGTTGAAGTTACGAGGACTTGATGCTTTATGGCGAAGGATTTAAATTGACCGCCCCACCATGGCCAGCAGGTATGACGTAGGCGAAAGCTTTGAACAGGTTTTCATCTTTAAGGTCTGTGGATGATACTGAGTGACTGTGAAATCTGTCAGAGAATGTCATTACAGTGCGAGGATTGGAAATATTTCAAAATGGCGGCCACAATCAAAATGGCCGACTTAGTATTGATGAAGAGACGTATTCCAGGCAACACCGTCTACATGTATGTGCATTTTGGTGTAGATTGGGAAATTGTATGTTGAAGTTCTAAAGCCTTAATGCCTCACGGCGAAGGAAAAAAATGGTTGCCACCACCAGGCCCACCAGAAATAACACAGCTGAAAGATTTTAATAACTTTTGTTCTTCAAGGCATGAAGATGATGCTCAGTGAATGTGAAGACTGTGGCGTTTAAGCTCTAGGACAAGATAGTTTTCAAAGTAGGCTTGAATTGGACAAAAATGGCGCCACACATCAAAATAGCTGACTTCCTGTTGGAGTGGCGATATCGGTCCAAAAGGGTTTTTTGTGCGTCTGCTCATGATGATGACAACACAGATCTTTTCAGGGCGACTCCCTCTACATTCCTGTGAGATTGGGCTGAGATAGGAAGTTGTATGAAGAAGTTATGAGGACTTGATGCTTTATGGCGAAGGTTTTAAATTGACCGCTCCACCGAGGCCAGCAGGTATGATGTAGGATAAAGATTTCAATAACTGTTCATCTTCAAGGTCAGAGGATGATACTGAGTGACTGTGAAGCCACTGGTGTTGCATCTGTAGGAGGAGATAATTTAAATACGAAGATTGGCAATATTTCAAAATGGCGGCCAAAATCAAAATGGCCGACTAAATCTTGATGCGAAGATGTATTCAGGGCGACAGCCTCTACATTTATGAGCAGTTTGGTGTAGATAGGAAATTGTATGTTGAAGTCATAAAGCCTTGATGCTTGAAGGCGAAACTAAAGTATGACGTAGCTGAAAGATTTTAATAACTTTTGTTCTTCAAGGCATGAAGATGATAATTGAGTTAATGTGAAAACTGTGGTGTTTAAGCTCTAGGACAAGATAGTTTTCAAAGTAGGCATGAATTGGACAAAAATGCCGCCACACATCAAAATGGACTGTTGGAGTGACGGTATCGGTCCCAATGACTTTTTTGTGCGTCTGGTCATGAGGAATCTGCGTAAAAAATTTCGTACATCTATGCGCATGTGGAAGGCAGGCAAGAACATTAGGGGGCGCTACAGAGGCTGCAGGTCACGCCCCACGCCCAATGACATTGAATTATAAAATTTTTCGCCAGATGTGACGTGTGTTCAAAATTTGGTGAGTTTTGGGGTATGTTCAGGCTTCCAAAACAGCAGTTGAAGCGCAGATGAATAATTCTTTCTCTTCCAATTACAATAGGGACCTCACAGGTCGATGACCTGCTCGGGCCCTAACTAGAACTGCAAGCAGTTATGAACGGGGGCCAAGCCCCCCGTGGGACTTGGACCCCGTGCACCGCAGAGCCCACGGAAGTTGGCCCTAAAGGATGACGGGCTCGGGGCAAAAGTGAGGACACAGGCCAACGTCTGAGCCGTGGTATTCGCTGTATCGGGAAGTGCACTAGAAGTGCAAAAGGCTGAATGTGTGCTGATTTGGATTTGTTGTAATAAGCCACGCCCACATTCACCAGTCATGACCACCTTCAAGATATGGCCTCAGGATTGGCCCTACATCATATCGACCAAATTTCATAAAAATCTGTGTAGCCGTTCAAGAGATATAAACTTCCCTTATTTTTAGCGCCCCCTAGTGGCCAAAGTTCGCCAAATTTGGCTCATCCCTTCCCAGTGTCATGGCAACCAAGGATCTTAATTTAATTTGGGTAATAGCATTTAATTTGACCGAGATATCAAACAGTTTTAACATTTTTATAGCTAGCTACAGAAATTTGTTCGTTAATAATCTGCGCATTTTTTGACCGAGCAAAATTCTTTTGATAACTTTAGATCAGGTCCAGCTGAAGAGTTGGATGTGCCAAGTTTCACGCAGATCGGACAAAATCCCAAGGAGGAGTTCGAAAAAGTAGGTTTTCCAGTTTTTGCGGAAAAAAAAAAAATTCTAACCGGAAGTGGGCGTGGCAAAGTGATTCAGCTCCATTCAGGGAATCTGGGGATACAAGGTTTTTTGTTTTTTTCTTTATGTATTTATTTAATTTACTCGCTCTACATATTGTCTAATTTAATTAATTCACTCACTTAATAAATATGCTATAATATGTGGTAAAATATACTATGCATTCTTTCACTCAATACAGTTTCATATCCTACAAATCTTTGTCTTTGTTTGTATCTTTGCAGTTTTAACATACATATACATACATACATACATACACACATATATATATATATATATATATATATATATATATATATATATACAGAAATGTATAAACTGTGTTTTCCTTTAAGGTCAGTCTGTTTATTTAGTTTATTGAGGCTGAAAAAAAATCAGCCAATGAAGATCTTTCTCTGCTCATGAACTGTTTTACTTTGTTTATATGTGGCGGACCCTGCCAACTCTCTAGCTTCAAACAGTGTTCTGGGACCTTATTCTCCTCTGAGAAAACAGCTTGTTGTTTGTTGAAATATTTCTGAGTTTGTATTATTATCTCATTAATATTTTAAATATAAGAATTATGAGTTTGAATTTCTTCTCCAAATCTACGTAGTGGCCCTTTAATGATCAGCCTCTGTGCATGAGACACATGTTCTACCACCTGAGTTACCGGGACGTCCCAGAGAACCACTGGTGTAATATATAACTGTGTTGTTTTGTATTTCAGGTTGTCTTGTGTTTTTATCTGAATAACAATTAAATGTTCTGCAGTAAAAGTCTGATGTTACAGAGTGAAATGTAATGGAGTAGAATTATAAAGTTACATCAACAGAAAGACTCCAAACTGTCTTTAAAGTGGCGACAGACAGCCCGACCCTGTCACTAGTTTAAGTTCAGGACTTCAGTAAATGACTTTGTTACATTCCACCAGTGATGTTACTGACAGAGACAACGACACACCTGAACACACTGAAATGCAACGTTACAAAGTCAACATGTATCATAGAAGTCATGTTTCACCCAAATGTAATCAGTGTGCATGTCTGTCACTGCAGGGCTGAGTGCCGTCTCATCACAGGTCCGTCGTCAGTACCATTTTGTTTATGACCGGAAGAACATGACTGAAGCTCAGAAGTACTGCAGAGAAAAACACACTGACCTGGCAACTGTAGACAACATGGAGGACATGAAGATCCTGAACGACACAGTAGATAAAAGCAAAGCGTTCGATGTGAGTTCACTGATGTCTTTCTTTAATCTCAAACCATTTTCAACAATCATGTAAATGACACGCAGGTTGAAAGTTTTGCACTTCCACATTGGTGTAAAGTCAGTAGATACATTTGAAGTAACATTTTGAGGTTCTGTACTTGTACTTGAGTATTTCCATTTAATGCCACTCTGTACTTCTACTGCACTACTTCTCAGAAGGACGTTGTAAGCAGCACTTTAATCTTGTGTCTGATGAAGGTGCAGCTTGAATTTAAACTCCTCCTACCTCTACCTCTAGAAAATGCCTCATATTTATGTGTTTATAATATGAGATGTACTCGTAGACTAAATGTCTACATGTCTATATGTGGATACAACGCTCATTCCAAACAAGTTGGGACGTCGTGTTAAATACAAATAAAACAGAATCGGGGAATGTGATCATTTGTTGATCCTTTTAGACAAAAACTCAATTTAAAACAGTACAAAGACAATTTATTTACTTCATGTTCAACTCCACTGATAATTGTAAATAAATGCCTATTCTGCAGCAGCGCGTTTCAAACAAGTTGTGACGGGGCAACAAAAGACGGACAGTTGTTGTGTTGGAACCTTCCACAGGTGAACAGGTTCATCAGTAACAGGTGATAGTATCATCATCGGTATGAAAGGAGCGTCCTCGAAAGGCTCAGTCGTTCACCAGCAAGGACGGGGCGAGGTCGTCAAACACATGATTGTAGAAATGATTTTACTACATGAGCTCAGGAACAGCAGAACTGAAGTCAGGTCTTTGTAAATGTTTGCGTTGTGTCTTTATTCTACACAGCGTCCCAACTCTTTTAGAATCGGGCTGTAAAGTGTTTTAATATAAACTTCCCTGGTTGTGTTTCAGCAGACTGAGTGTCCCTGTTGAGCTGCAGTGGATGGAAACAAAAGGAGTGAATGTTGGATTAGAAAGCCTGTTGATTTGTGTCACTCAGACTGCTGAAGCCTCAGATTAACTTTTGAGTGTATGTTGTGTTGCCGTGTAATAAATGTGAGGCTAAAGAAACAAACATTTAAATGTTGCTTTCAGGGTTATTGGATCGGGCTGTTTGATGACGTGAACAGCTGGAGGTGGTCACTGTCAGACACCAGCTTCTACAGAGACGGGGAGACCGAGTTCAGACTGTGGCAGGATGGAGAACCAGACAACTATCACAGCAGACAGCACTGCATACTGATCGATGGTAGACGATGGAACGACTTTGATTGTGAAAGGCGCTTTTGGTCGGTCTGCATGGATGTCAGAGGTGAGAATATTAAGTAGTGAAGTTTAAAACACACCAGTTCAGTTTGTTGAGCTCTCTCTCATTATTTGGGCTGATACAGGATCAGTCAGTCAAACTTTATTTACAGCACCTTCCATCAAAGTTAGTACAATTCAAAGAGCTTTACAGACGACTTACAAGCCAATAAGGCAGCAGTTAATATTGATGATGTGACAGCGATCAGATGAGAACGAGAAAAAGAACGTTGTCGGTGATGAATGACTTGTTTGGGTCGAGCAGATAGAAGAGCGTTGTAATCTTCCATCCTGCTGGATTTAAAGACACGCTTCAGTCTCTGAGTCACTCAGACGGAGACGTGGCCGCAATTCAGCTGTTTCAGAGAATAAAATAGATTTTTATCGTCACTGTTTCAGAATAACAGCGAAACACAGAAAGCAGCTGTTTGTTTGACGAATATATATAAAAAAGTATGAAAATTAGATAGAAATTTCAGGATATTTACAACAATAGTATAATATATACAAGAAGATAACAAGATGAATAGACACAAGATTCAAGTGAGTATGTAAATGAGGTGTCAGATCACCCCACATCTATCAGATGTTTTAGATCTGATACATCTGTATCTCTTCCCAGAGGGCAGGGGGGAGAACAGGTAATGTCGGGGGTGAGTGAGGTCCTTAACAATACAGCTGGCCTTCTTTTGGAGTCGGCCAGTGTAAATGTCTCTGAGAGGGGGTAGTGTCGTCCTGATGACGAGCTCCGCTGCTCTCACCGCCGCTGCAGGTCCTCCCTGTCCTGTGCTGTGCAGCTGGAGAACCACACCGTGCAGCAGGAGGTCAGGAGGCTTTCTGTCGTTGACCGATAGAAGTTGGTCAGCAGGTGTTGAGGGAAGTGAGCGTGGTTTAGCTTCCTGAGGAAGTAGAGTCTCTGTTGGGCCTTCCCCACCTGATGAGAGATGTGAGTGCTCCAGGTGAGGTCGGCTGTGGACCCCAAGGAACTTAAAGCTCTCTACCCTCTCTACGTCCTCCCCGTGCATGTAGAGGGCAGAGAGCTCTGTACGTTTGGATTTCCGGAAATCCACAATCAGTTCCTTGGTTTTCTGGAAATCCAGGTTATTTTCTGAACACCATTCTGTCAGATGCTGAATCTCCTCTCTGTAGGCTGACTCGTGGCACTCAAAACAGTCCTGGAGGGCAGAGATGGCTCCTTCCGGCCAAGTCTTCACCTGTTAGTTAGCTGGTCTGACGAGCAGTCTGTATGCTGGGATCAGCTTAACGGAGATGTGGTCTGAGTATCCAAGGTGGGGGCGGGGCTCGGCCCGGTATGCACCGGGTATGGTGGTGTAAACAAGGTCCAGCATGTTCGCCCCTCTCGTTGCAAAATCCACATGTTGGTGGACTTTAGGAAGAACAGTTTTGAGATTTGCATGGTTGAAATCTCCAGCGACAATAATCAGTCCTTCTGGGTGTTTGTTTTCAAGATCACTGATGGCCCCGTACAGTGCAGCTAGCTAGGGTCTACGTCTCAGAACCACGTATTCCACCAGTGACGAACAGGACTTGGAGACTAGGACAGAGTTGTTGCACCAGTCCGTGTTGATGTAAACACACAGTCCTCCACCTCGGGTCTTGCCGCACAGTGTTGGGTCTCTGTCAGCTCGATGCGAGGCTAGTCTGTCTAGCTGAATGGCTGCTTCCAGGACTGTTTCTGTATAAACATACACACAGCAGTCCCTGGTGTCTCGTTGAGTGGTCCGTTGTAGTCTGATGTAGTCCAGTTTATTTTCAAGGGAGCGAACGTTGGAGAGCAGGATGGACGGGACTTGGACTTGCCCCACCTCGTCTTCTCTCGTACCACTTCCGGCGTCTCCTCACCCGGCCCTTGCCAGTAGACGTGCTCTCGCCGTTTGTCTCTCTCGCCGTTTGTCTCTCTTCGCGAAGCAAGCCAAGAGCCTGTAGTCCATTTAGTATCTCCGGTGGTAACACCACCGGGCAGTGTTTAAGTCCCAGAAGTAGACTGCGATGGTAGGCTTGTGGTCCTGCATCTTTGTGTTGCAGTTTAGCAGCCTCTTGAGTGCAGTTGGTAGGTTTTAGACACATAAATAACACTGTTTGCCGCTGTAGATCGCGCCGCCGTCGAGGATGAGTCTCTCAAAACATTTGGTAATTGTGGGGGTGAGAGCAACTGGGCGATAGTCATTAAGGCAGTTCACTGTACCTTTCTTTGGGACTGGGACGATGGTGGCTGACTTCAGGCCGTTGGGGACTGCAGATTGTAGTAGCGAGAGGTTGAAGATGGTGGTGAAAACCTCTGCTAGCTGGTCTGCGCAGGTCTTGAGAATCCTGTTGGTGACTCTGTCTAAAACTCAGATCTGGCTGCACACCCCACATGATGTAACTGAGTACATGTACTCTATTACTATGCTACTTTATTTACTATGTAACTTTATAACTCCACTGGATCTCAGAGGAAGAATGATGTTTTTGAATTGACTTCATTTACTCAACAGCTGTAGTTACGTATTACTGTTCAGATTAATATGTACATTAAAAAACATATGAGAAGCTTATAAAATACAACACGTTGTTATATACTGAACTAGTTCCCAACCTTTGTGTTTCTTTCTGCTGTGACCTCTAACACAAAGCTCTGTCTGCTGGAGCTTCTTGTCATGTTTCACATGTTCATGTGTTGTTAGTTCCACCAGAGAAACATTTCCCCACTAAACTTCTCACATGGTGACGTCCAAAGAAGTCCAAGTATCCAATGTTTTATGGAAAAGCAAATATTGGAGGAAAGTTAAAGAAAAGCAAAGCTGAAAACAGATTTGTGTATCAGAAGGTTTTTTCTTTTCTTTCCTCTCCCATCAACCATGTGACGACCCCTCAGATGTATCTGGTGACCCTTCAGAGGGCCGTATGTTTGTGTTTCATACATCTGAGAACATGTTCACATGTAGGAAACAGAATGTGTGAATCTATTAGATGTAGATTTGAAGGATGTGATTATTAATGTGGAGAGACGGTGAAGAAATACTCAGTAACATTTATTAAGATGATCATGTCTTCCATTTTTATTTTACAGTCATTAATTCAGTGGATTTATAATGCTGTGAATTCTGCCACAGACACGACATGGATGGTAAACTGTATGTTATAGAACCTCTGCACAGCACTGTGCTCTGTTTTCAGGGCTGAATGTGACGTTTGTCTACATCAAGACTCCCATGAACTGGACTGAGGCCCAGAGCTACTGCAGAGAACACCACACAGACCTGGCCAGTGTGAGGAACACGGCAGAGAACCAGAAGGTAATGGACCTGTTATCTCCAGGAGATATAGCCTGGATCGGCCTTTTCAGAGACTCCTGGAAGTGGTCGGATGGAAGTAACTCCTCATTTAGGTACTGGGCTCCAGGTGAACCTGATAACCGTGGTGGGACGGAGGCTTGTGTGGTGGCAAAGTTGGGCAGCGATGGAAAATGGTTGGACATTCCCTGTGACCAGAACAGAGCGTTCATTTGCTACAGTGAGTGTTAACTGTTGATGAACTGCTATTTATATTTTAGGTTTTGTTTTAATTTAGCATCAAATCAATGATAATGTAACAAACACAACTCAAAATATAAAGTTATGGACAGAAAATAAAATGTAAACACTCCTGATGTTTATCATTGACATGAAATTATTTGTTAGTTATCAAACAGACGCCACAGATGGAGGATAGAAGCTCAGTTTCACGTCAGTGTTCAAACTGATGAATGTCAATATTCACCTGAACAGATGTTTTGTAGTTGTAGAACGACACAACAGACTGAATGCAGTGATGTAACAGTATGAACGTACTGTGTTTGAATACAGCTGCAGTTCAGACAACAAGCAGCAGCAGCACCACATCCAGCCCCACATCCAGCCCCACATCCAGCCCCACATCCAGAACCACATCCAGCCCCACATCCAGCCCCACATCCAGCCCCACATCCAGAACCACATCCAGCCCCACATCCAGAACCACATCCAGCCCCACATCCAGCCCCACATCCAGCACCACATCCAGCACCACATCCAGCCCCACATCCAGCACCACATCCAGCCCCACATCCAGCACCACATCCAGCACCACATCCAGCACCACATCCAGCACCACATCCAGACCCACATCCAGCCCCACATCCAGCACCACATCCAGAACCACATCCAGCACCACATCCAGCCCCACATCCAGCCCCACATCCAGACCCACATCCAGCACCACATCCAGCACCACATCCAGCACCACGCAGCCTGACGCCGGTGAGTTCTGTTATATTAAGCGTATGTTATCGTGGGCTTTGTCTACATTACATACATAATGACATATTTTACTTCAGCTGCAGTCATAAATCCAACTCCTCATCTTGCTTACGGCACCAAAATGGTGAGAGCCATCCCGACACAGATGGAGGACAGAAGCACAGTTTCACTGTCAGTGTTCAAACTGATGAATGTCAATATTCATATGAACATATTTTCTTCACAGTCACTACGACTACAAAGCAAGTGATCAAAATGCGTCTGGAGAGAAAGGACTCCTCTCTGGATCTCAACCCCTATACGCACTCGTCTCATATAGGCTCAGCCCCATTTATTTGGAAACCTGAAGGTATTAAATATTTAGGTATAATTATTAAAACTCCAATTAATAAGATTTTCGAGGCCAACGGTCCAGGTCTACTTAAAATAATTAAAGAAGATTTGAGAAGATGGTCAACTTTACCTTTATCCTTATGGGGCAGGGTAGACATATTAAAAATGAACGTCCTCCCGCGACTAGCACATGTAATATCATCTATTCCCCTTCAGTTTCCCCAATATTGGTTTAAAGATATACAATCTATATTCTCTACATTTCTATGGAAGAACAAAAAACCCAGAATTAGTTATAAAAAGATGTCCATGTTAAAGATTAAAGGAGGGCTAAGTGTTCCTGACATGTATTTATACTATCTTGCATACAATACCAGATTTCCCATTGTTTGGGGTTATGGCACTATAACCTGCAAGCCGAATTGGGACTGGTTAGAGGAACAGATAATTAGAGATCACATTAAACATACATCCTTACCCTCTTTATGGTACTGCCCTAAAGATATGACAAGCATAGATAATCCGATAATTAGGGGCTCTATTAGTATAGTTAAACTTGTGCACAGAAGGCTAGGCATTGTGGGGAGCTCGCTTCCCTCATGCCCACTATGGAACAACCCTCTTATATCAGCAGGCGGCTACCCTTTAAACATTTCTTCTATGAAAAATTGTGGAATATATACTTTAGGGCAAATTGTGAAGGATAACACCATGATACCTTTCGCTGAAATATTATCGAAGTTTAATTTGAATAATTCCAGTTTCCTCTCCTATCTACAGCTGAAGGCTGTTATCACCAAAATAGCCTCAAAAGGAGTAAGGTTGTGTGGTCAGGAACAACTAGACAAAACCCTAAAGAAACTTACGGGTGGAAAAGGTCTGGTCTCAGGCATTTATAAACTACTACTCCTATCCTCCTTCAAAACCAATAATAAGGCGCAGACAAGATGGGAGGAAGACTTAAGTATCTCACTCTCCCAGTGTGAATGGGACAGAATCTGGTGTCACTCTGTATCTTTGACTAAATGTGCACGCTTTAGGATTATCAACTTTAAAATATTACACAGAGCCTACATCACACCCTACAAGCTAAATAAAATGGATAACTCTGTATCAAAGCTATGCTGGCATGGGTGTGGGCAGGTAGGCACCCTGGCCCACTCCCTTTTGTTTTGTCCTGCTGTCAAGGCCCTCTGGGATGCAGTGAGAGTCATATTGTCCCAAATTTTAAATATTGAACTGACTCTTCCTCCAACCACATGCCTGTTAGGTGTCCAACCGCCTGGCATTAATTCCTTAATTGCACAAAAAATTGTCACACTTGCTTGTCTCACAACTAAGAGAATAATACTCATGAACTGGAAATTCAGAAATCCCAACTGCTTTAATATGTTCAAATGGTTGGAAGAATTTTTAAATCTAGTAAGCATGGAAAAGGCTGCTTCCGCTTTGTTGGACATTTACAAGAGGGAGAACGGTATATGGGACATAATCAGAAACTATATGTCAGCACAGCACCTTGCGCTCACCCTAACATAACGTTGTCCCACCGAATTAAGGCCCTTGGCCTCTAATATTGTCAACAGAGCTTTTGGTTGAGGTTCCCTTCCGGTTCATGATCCAAAATGGTGTGCTGTGTGCTGTGTGTGTAAGGATAAGATAGGTATAATGTGTAATGCATACTATGAATTTAGTGCTATCTTGTGATTGTTTTGTACTGCAACCCCCCCCCCCCCCCCCCCCCCCTTCTGAGTTTGTCTTGTTTATGTAATTATGCACTGTATTGTCCTCTGTTTGTTTGTGTATTGTACTCACAATAAAATCTTAATATAAAAAAAAAAAAAAAAAAAAAAAAAAAAACATACATAATGACATATTTTACTTCAGCTGCAGTCATAAATCCAACTCCTCATCTTGCTTACGGCACCAAAATGGTGAGAGCCATCCCGACACAGATGGAGGACAGAAGCACAGTTTCACTGTCAGTGTTCAAACTGATGAATGTCAATATTCATATGAACATATTTTCTTCACAGTCACTACGACTACAAAGCAAGTGATCAAAGTGCGTCTGGAGAGAAAGGACTCCTCTCTGGATCTCAACGACCCTGCTGTGATGGAACAAATGTTGAAGGAGGTAAATCATGTTGGACCTTTCTAATTTTATACACAAACAGAACAAATTCAAATAAAATCAGACTTTATTGATCCCCCGAGGGAAAACTCAGCAGAACAAGAAACAGTGTGAAGAGGCAGGAAACAGATCAACATGACATGAGCTGAGCATCGTGTAGGAAGCTGTGCACGTACATATGTGCAGGATTAAAGAGTGTCGTCGTGCCGCTCTGCAGGCCGACTGAGGCAGAACTGTGACTCGTTCAGAGTCGACGCTCAGCACAAACTTTACTATCAGTTTAGGAAAAGCCAGAGCCTTTACAACAGAAGAGAGAGGAGGAGAAAGTCAGAAAGGACAACAGGCCAACAGGTCGACGCCATCTTAGGGAACTAAACATGTGAATGTATAAATGTGAAGCAGAGCTCCTAAAATAGAGGAAGATATAAAGAACGATGCAGAATGTAAAATCTCTCTGTGAGTGATGATGCTGAGGAGTTTTTATCAGGTCCAACAGAGGCTGAAGGACCAGGGGGTGAAAGGAGACGTCAAACTGAGCTGGAGGAAGCAGGCAGATGGAAAGGTCTTCCACTAGGAGGAGGAGGAGACGAAGAAGAAGAAGAAGACCCGTCGCAAGAGGGACGAGTTTTAAAGGGGCACTACGTAGTTTTGGAGAAGAAATTCAAACTCAGAATTTTAATCTTTACAATATTAATGAGGTAATAATACAAACTCAGAAATATTTATCTTTTCCATCAGTGAATCAACAAGCTGTTCTCAGAGGAGAAGAAGGTCCCAGAACACTGTTTGAAGCTAGAGAGGTGGCAGGGTCCGCCACATATAAACAGTAAAACAGTATAAACTGTGTTTTCCTTTAAGGTCAGTTTGTTTATTCAGTCATGAAAACAAAGAGAGTTTGTTTATTTAGTTTGTTGAGGCAGAAAAAAAATCAGCCAATGAAGATCTTTCTCTGCTCATTAACATTTCTTCACCAAAACTACAGAATGCTCCTTTAATGTTGAATTTCTGTGATTGTTCCTCAAAGTCCTCATGTAATGTGTCAGAAATGACCTGCAACATGTGGATGAATTGATCAGTCACATGAACTATTTTGATCATCAGTTAATCCTTTTAGTTATTTGTCAGCTAAACAAACCAAATATTCTCTGGTTCTCGCTTCTTAAATGTGACGATCTGATGTTTTCTTTTCATATATGATCATAAACTTAATATCTTTGTGTTTCAGACTGTTGGTCCATTATAACAAGACATTTAAAGTGATTTCACTGGGCTGTGGGAACTTATAACAAACTTTATTTACTCTATGAAATACTGTGTGATCAGATAAAATACTGTGTGATCAGATAAAATACTGTGTGATCAGATAAAATACTGTGTGATCAGATAAAATACTGTGTGATCAGATAAATGTCTGCAGGTTAGATAAGATCAGAGTCGACTGGAGGAAACTGCAGTGAAGAAAACATTAAAAAGATGAACTTTAATGTTTGAAGAATGTTTAAAATGTGTTTTCATGAGAAAAGAAAGTCTTTGTTCATTTCAGAGTGATATTCAGCAGCTCACCTTTCAGTCTATGGAGCCAATCTGTGTGTATTTACAGCAGCAGCCTCTGGTTGGTTGATTCAGAATGACTCTGATGTTGTTGCTCCAGCTAACAGGAGCTAACTGGCTAAATTAGCACTGGTTCAGTTTGCTAGTTGAAGAGAGGCGGGCACATGTGATTGGCTGATAGATGACGGGGGCGCTGACATCACCACTGTCAATGAAATGTGAAAAATGACAGAATGAAATAAAGTGTGTCCTTATAAAAAGTGTGAAATTAAATAAAGTGGTTTGAGAAAATGTCAGGAACAATTCAGAGTTTTTTTTAAAGTCTCTTATGAAATGAAAATAATATCCAGTTTATGTTTTTATGGACGTGATGATGAATTAACATTTCATAACGAGTTGAGCTCAATCATTTCTTCACTTATTAAATTGGGTTCATTGATGAACATATTCACCTCCCATAACAGCCTCTGTGATCTGCAGCCTCTTCTAGATTTACAGTCTGCAGAGGTGGAATGTAACTGAGTACATTTACTCAACTACTTTACTTGAGTACAAATTAGAGGTACTTGTATTTAATTAGAGTCTTTGCATGTAATGCTACTTTATACTTGTACTCCACTACATCTCAGAAGCAAATACTATCAGCTTTATTTACTAGTTACTTTGCAGATTACACACCTGAAAACCTCGTATCTCCAGATGTGCTGCAGGTGAATGTTGGTGATAAACTGAAGGATGAAGTGTTCCTTCATGTGTTCACAGAATTCTCCTCCTTCTTAAACTACATTAACTTTATAAAAACCCTCTTGGATTAGCTGCTAAATGCTTCAAACCTGTCAATTCACACCTGGCATTAAATGCATCTCAGGTGACCTCTTGTGGACAAACCTCACTTCCCAGCTCTGTGAAAAAGATCCTCCACATCACTGGAACAAACACGTGTTTTGTACACAAAGAAAGAAATATCTTCATGTGTAACATTCGCCGAATAAACAAGTCAGACGAAATAGTTAAGAATGTGTTGTTGACAGCGTTTCACAAAGTTCATAAAGTTTCTCAGAACTCAACAAGTCTTAAAATTGAGCTTTTATTTAATGGAGTCTGGTGACTTTAACCACTTTCTTTTTTCTCCAAAGAAGTCGCCTGTTTTGGTTACAGTTTACTGGATTTGTGAAAGAAAATGCACATGTTTACCCTCAATGTGTTTTATTCTTAAATGAATTTGGTGTTCATGGTGAAATCAGTGAAACCAGTGTGTTCAAACAGCTGCTGGGAGGTAAAGCAGCCATGCTGAAAGGAAACATCTTAATGTTTTGTATTTCATGCAGAATTTACAAGAAGACTCCAATGATTTAGAATTTACTGTAGTCATTTCTATTTATTTCTCCTAATGCAACAAGTCTTAAAACCACAGGCCTTGACATGACTGCACTGACAGACATCAGGAGAACTCGATAGTGAAGTTTGTTGACGACGCCACCATCATCGGCCGTGTCGTATCTGGAGGAAATCAACAGAGAACAATCTGCTGCTCATCGCTTCTTCTTCCTCAAAGGCTCGACTTCCTACAGAAACTTAGCACGGCTAAAGTCCAGAACAAGATTCTGGTTTACAGACCAGCAATCGAACGCATCCCGACTGGAAACATCACAAACTGTCATGTTCATCACGGCCCAGGACAGGACGGTTCTACAGAGGGCGATTAAAACCATCCAGAACATCACTGGTACCATCCACAGAGCATCGCTGGTACCATCCACAGAGCATCACTGGTACCATCGACAGAGCATCACTGGTACCATCGACAGAGCATCACTGGTACCATCCACAGAGCATCACTGGTACCATCGACAGAGCATCACTGGTACCATCGACAGAGCATTACTGGTACCATCGACAGAGCATCACTGGTACCATCCACAGAGCATCGCTGGTACCATCCACAGAGCATCGCTGGTACCATCCACAGAGCATCACTGGTACCATCCACAGAGCATCGCTGGTACCATCCACAGAGCATCGCTGGTACCATCCACAGAGCATCGCTGGTACCATCCACAGAGCATCAGTGGAACCATCTACAGAACATCGTTGGTACCATCCACAGAACATCACTGGTACCATCCACAGAGCATCACTGGTACCATCCACAGAGCATCACTGGTACCATCCACAGAGCATCACTGGTACCATCCACAGAGCATCACTGGTACCATCCACAGAGCATCACTGGTACCATCCACAGAACATCACTGGTACCATCCACAGAACATCACTGGTACCATCCACAGAGCATCACTGGTACCATCCACAGAACATCACTGGTACCATCCACAGAGCATCACTGGTACAATCCACAGAACATCACTGGTACCATCCACAGAACATCACTGGTACCATCCACAGAGCATCACTGGTACCATCCACAGAGCATCACTGGTACCATCCACAGAGCATCACTGGTACCATCCACAGAGCATCACTAGTACAATCCACAGAACATCACTGGTACCATCTACAGAACATCACTGGTACAATCCACAGAACATCACTGGTACAATCCACAGAACATCACTGGTACCATCCACAGAGCATCAGTGACATCAGTGAAGTGAGACGTCTGTTCAGGCTGCTTCATTCTTCAGGCCGAGAGACTCTTAAACTCATCCCTAACACTCCAAATAGATGAAGCAGGAATCAAGGAATAAACACACGCACACACACACACACACACACACACACACACACACACACACACACAAGCTTACTTCTTGCAATAATTGTGTAAAGTAGATCACGACAACAGTTATTTAATCTAAAAGTTAAATGGTATGACAACACACAGCCAAGAGGGAGAGAGAGGTGGTCACTGTCAGTCAGAGAGAACATGGTGCGCAGATTCTCTGAAAAAACGTTCCTTTGAACCCGTTTATATCATCAGTGTAAATATAACATTGAAAAATTAATCATGTGCGATTAAAATAATCATTGTTGGTATTCGTGACCCGCACAGATGATTTAACTGCAGTTAGCATGAGATACAAAGTCATAATTACAAGATTAAAAGTCAAAATTATGAAATAAAAAGTTATAGTTATTAGATAAAAGTCCTCATTATGAGATAAAAGGTGATAATTATGAGATTAAAAAAAAGTCATGATTGAGATAAAAGGTCAAAAAATGAGACAAAAAGCCTGATTAGTTAGCAACGGCCATTTCAGACACACTTAATAGCTTTATAACTAAACGGTGGGATTTTTATTTTTTTGCTGCAGAACAAAACGTGTTAATATCGCCAGCCTGTGGTAACCACACACCTTACTTAAGGCATTTAGCCGAAAAACTATTATAACTTTAAAAAAATAATTAACTGAGACAGGGGACCGGAAAACGGAAGTGTAGAAACGGTGACTCATTTCCGGGTTGAGCTCTACCTTGTTTTTGTATATTTTCCTTGTGCTTTAAAAAACAAAAACCTAGCTAACGTTGTCCACAGTCAGATACTCCACCGCATAAATGAGGAACATATTCTGATGGTTAATCTTACTCTTATAGCCGTTTGTTCGGTGGTTTTTAACGGTTTTCTTTCGCGAACGTCGCTGAAAACGGTTTGCTCTTGAACGCAGCTCCCATCAGCCTGCTCGTCAGCGCATCGTACGGCGCATGCGCTTATCGTTCACTTCCTGACAGCAGCACCAACAACAGTTCAGACTCACCTGTTTCTGCTGGGTTTCCTTCTCTTCTGCAGGTTCCATCGTGTTTTCTGCGTCGGTCTCCCGCCGTGTGTCTCTCCTCGGGTCTCCTCGGGTCTCCTCGGCTGTCCTCGGGGTCTCTCCATGCGCGCTCTCGTGTACGTGGCGCTGTTTGTTTGGCTGCTGAGCGATGCGGCGGCTCGTCAGTTCACTGAGGAGGAGATGGCTGCTGTCAGGTAACACACACACACACACACACACGCAGGAGGAGAGACTCGAGCTTGATGAAACTATTTTTCCGTTGGTCATAATAATGAGATAAATAAATAAATAATGTGATAAAAACGTCACCTTGCACCACAACTGAAACAATCAGAATCATTTTGATAAACAGCTACTTGTTGATCGATGATTGCCATTTTTTTGTCACCATACACATCATTTATTTTTTTGTCTTTGACCTGAAAACAGATAATTCAGTTTGTTTTCTTGTGTAAAATCTTGATCTACCCCTTATTTGCCCTTTATTGTAAATCTTTTTTTTTTTTTAGAATGAACTTAAAATAAAAGTAACAGAATGAGCTCAGCAGCAACTTAACAAGACGAACCCACTGATAACAGAACAGGTGGCATAAATAAGAACACAGATTTGTTACGTTGTCGTCGATCTCATTGTGGAATAAAGTTTTTATTTTTAAATGAACACATTAGTCTCAAGTCTTACCAAACTGTTTCCTCTCTGTGAACTTTCATTTTTCAGACAGCGCATCAAATCCATGTTCTATCACGCCTACAACAGCTACCTCGACAACGCTTTCCCCTACGACGAGCTCCGCCCCCTCACGTGTGACGGACAAGACACCTGGGGCAGGTGAGGTGACGTCACCGTGTTTCGGCACAACGCATTTAAATATTCAAGCCTCATTTCAGCGCCTGAAAGATGAGCTTACGTTAAACACTTCAGCTGACTTTATACCATCAGGAGGACGATGACGGGATTCTCTATCACTGTAACTTCTGTTTCTGTGTAACTTTAAGATGTAGTTATTTTTTGTGCATGATATTCAACATTTCCCTCCCGCTCCATCTTGTCTCTACAGTTTCTCGCTCACTCTGATTGATGCTCTCGACACTCTGCTGGTAAGATTGGATTCTTTTGTGTTGTTTTCTATTTATTGTTATTTCAGTATAATCTCACTGTCCAAACATCTGTGATCATCTGGAGACCAGCAGAGAAAAACGTCAGCTTCCTTTCGTGGGTTTAACAAAGCGTCTGGCTGCGACAGAAGTCGTGTCGTTGTTATAAGACACTTGTGAATGTTTCCTGAAGGTTTTGGGAAACCACACGGAGTTTCAGCGCGTGGCGTCGCTCCTGCAAGACACCGTGGACTTTGACATCGATGTCAACGCCTCCGTGTTCGAAACCAACATCAGAGGTACAGAGGAGGTGGATTAACCAATCAGAAGTTAGCTTTCTGTGTTTCAGAGGAATTTTATCTTTAGTGGTCAAACTGTGTGTGTGTGTGTGTGTGCAGTGGTGGGTGGTCTCCTGTCGGCTCACCTGTTGGCAGGTAGGGCAGGGATGGAGCTGGAGCCCGGCTGGCCCTGTTCAGGGCCGCTGCTGAGGATGGCTGAGGACGCCGCCAGGAAGCTGCTTCCTGGTATGAAAAAGCACACACCAGTTACGGACCAATCAGAATCCTGATTGGGTTAACCCTAACCGTAAATACGATCATTGCATTGTATTGTATACAAAAACACTGTACATATTTATCTATTATTTATATCCTGCATTGCACTAAATGCCTTGTACTTTTTTTTACCTGTACTTTTTACTTTATTTACGTCGTGTGGACACTCGGTTGCTGCTAAAAACATTTCGTTGTACATTGTGCAATGACAATAAAAAGGATTCTGATTCTGATTCTGATCAGGCTTATTGCCAAGTAGGTTAGTAGTAGTTAGAAGTAGTAGTATGTTGAACAGTCACAGTAAATAAAATCAAAAAAGTAAAGAACTTTAAAGGTGCTAGCTTCACTCTAGTGAGCTCAGTTAGCCGTGCAGCTAGCGGTCCAGACTGGTGTGACATCATTAGCACAGGAGCCTCAGACTGGGACGGGCCCGGGCTAACTGGTTAGCATGTACAGTATATTTGTCTAAAAAATTAAGTGGATAGAATTCACAGAATATCGACTGAAGATAGGACAGAAAAATGAATTTGAACGCTCAAAGAAAAAACGGGAGACGAGCAGAATCTGTTGCAAGAGAGTTAATTGTGATTTCCGAGACAACAACCTCAGTAAACTGGAGCTGATCCCGGGACCGGACTGAACCGGAGCTCTCAGGGCTCCTGGTTTTAGACTCTCCATCCGTCCGTTATCTTAAAACAGTCCTGCTGAGATGTTTATCAGCTGGTTGGTTCTCCAGCCTGGAGTTTAAAGGCACATTTCTCACACAAACGTCTCCTTACAAACATTTAAGGATATTCTTTTACGGATTACTTGAAAAAGAAAATAACGGACACATGAATTCACCCTGTAAGTGTGTGTTGCAGCAGCGGACTGCTGGCCCTGTGCTGTGTGCTGTAGTTTTCCAGCCTTGACATGTTGTATAAACGATCGTAGCGTTCCAGACTGCCACCGGCATGCCGTACGGGACGGTGAACCTCCTGCACGGCGTCAGTCCCACTGAAACACCCGTCACTTGTACGGCCGGCGTGGGAACCTTCATCCTGGAGTTCGCCACGCTGAGCCGACTAACAGGAGACGAAACGTTTGAGAACGTCGCCCGCCGAGCGCTGAGGGCCCTGTGGAAGACCAGATCTGACATCGGACTGGTAACGTAGCATCATCTTGCACAAGAAAACTGCTTGTTAGTTTGATCTTTTTAATATTTTAACTACGTGGCAAAACATATAGATGTCACTACAAAACAGAACCAGTGATTGTCAGCTTATAGTGGAGAAGGCAGAAGGAAGAGAAGAAATGAAAGGAGATAGATTTGAGATTTTCAGAAGGAAGAGGTGACTAATGGTAGAAGATTTGATCCAGACACTCTTTCTTTGGACACCTGTCTCTCTCTCTCTCTCACCTGTCTGTCTGTCCGTCCAGGTGGGTAACCACATCGACGTCCTGTCTAAGAAGTGGGTGGCTCAGGACGCCGGGATCGGAGCGGGAGTGGACTCGTACTTTGAGTACCTGGTGAAAGGATCCATCATGCTGCAGGACGAGGAGCTGCTCCACATGTTCCTCGGTAACGCTCAGATACAGAAGGAAAAGCCAGCAGAGAGCCTCGTCTTCCGTCCACTTCACCTCAACGTGATGTCTTGTTTGTGTTCTCAGAGTACGATCGAGCCATTCAGAACTACACCCGGTTTGACGACTGGTACCTGTGGGTCCAGATGCATAAAGGGACCGTCTCCATGCCTGTGTTCCAGTCTCTGGAGGCCTTCTGGCCCGGCCTGCAGGTACACACACACACACACACACACACACACTGCACAGACCAACACACACAAGCACTTAACTCTTTATTCTTTACACACAGATATAATATGTGAGATTTCTGCATTATGTTTAAAAACGAGCAGAGTCGAGTTCTGTTCTTACATCAAGTGTCCTCGCGGTGACGGTGAGCTTCATCTGGTCGCTCTCAGGAGAGAGTCGTAGAGAGGAAGGACGAAAAGTCTGAGAACCAGACGAGACACAGAATCTGTGTTTGACTTCAGGTGAAGCTCTGAGTGAAGTCAGCACTCAGCAGAGACTCTGGTTCTGGTTCTGGTTCTGGTTCTCTCTCTCCTCTCTGTAACGCTACATTCAGTCGTACATTTACGCATTCAGATCAATGCATACTCAGAAAAATGATGTTTTCATGATACTTTTAATTGTATTAATTATGTGTGTGTGTTTGTGTGTGTTGTGTGTGTGTGTGTGTGTGTCAGTCTCTCTTGGGGAACCTGGACAGCGCCGTGAGAACTTTCCAGAATTATTACTCGGTATGGAGACAGTTCGGAGGTCTGCCGGAGTTTTACAGCATCCCTCAGGGTTACACTGTGGACAAGAGGGAGGGATACCCGCTGAGACCAGGTCGGCCCACCGGGGTTTTGGTTTGTTAAATCAGAGCTTTTATTTTGAAAACCCTCTGCACTTTGAGTGGTGACAGAGCAGCTGGTGAATGACTGTCGGCTGTCTGATGAACCAAACGCTGTGACCAGACTGACAGTTTGTGTTTGTGCGTGTTGGTTTGTTCCAGAGTTGATAGAGAGCGCCATGTACCTGTTCAGGGTGACAGGTGACCACACCTACCTGCAGCTGGGCCTCGATGCTCTGGAGTCCATCGAGAGGATCGCCAAGACGCCCTGCGGATACGCCACCGTAAGATCCGTCGTCCAATCGTAAAGCTGCTTTGCTTTAGTTGTGATTCTAGCGATTGCAGTAACAAACATAGATCCAACCAGTGCCTGTGGATTCTGCTCGACCTTGCAATAATGTTCTGTCATTCAACCTTTCTACAAATCTGACCAGCCTGTAGTTTCCAGAGAATTTCACAACCCATAGCTGCCTCCCGTCCAAACCGTCAGACATGTAGACTCAGACACGAGACCAACGTCCAACATTCAGCAACTGAAACTGCTGCTCGAGACCGTGAAGGCTGCTCTGATACTCTTCATGAAAGCCGGGTTAAACCATTTTGAAACCACGTACAACACAATCAAAAGTCCTTAATCCAGTTACCTACGACAACACAGCAGCTGCAGAAATGTGTGGACACCAGCAGCGTTTCATCCAGAGTTACTGCGAGCGCTGAAAGGATCGAGCAATAATGTTGAGCAATAAAAAGTCTCAGCTGGACGGAGAACATGTGAGTTTGCTCCTGCAGCTTAACAGCAAAATAAAACCAACAACCTCAAACCAGCAACATGCAGAGTTCTGTTTTAAAGAGGCTGCAGAGAAAACAGACATTAAAGACGGCAACAATCCCAAAGAGGGCTGATAACTCTGATCGTTTTGTTCAGAACGACAACCCGTCTAATACTCGAGACATTTCAGCCTCACTGACGCAGACTGAAGCTAAAATATCTGCTGAGGCTGCAACAAACCATTGTTATTGATGAATCTTAATTATTTATATGAGTAGACGAGCGATTGTTTGAAAAAAGTGATAAATATACATTTTAAAAAGAGCTCATCTTTAAATCAGAGAAGCTGCAACCAGCAAATGATTTTCTTTGTGTGATAAAGGTGAGTGTGGAATCAATCAGCTCGAGAATGATTGAAAATCTCTCTCCTGTTGTTCCACTAATCAATTAACTGATAATTAACAAAATGATGACTTAATGTATTTAAAATATCTGGGTTCAGATATTTTACACTTTTGACTTTGTGACTACTTGATTCTTGTAACAAAAACTAAATTAATCTAAATCTTTTAAAATAATGTGTGGATGTAATTTTGCTGTGTTTGGTTCTCGTCCTCCTGCAGGTTAAAGACCTGCGAGACCACCAGCTGGACAACAGGATGGAGTCCTTCTTCCTCGCCGAAACCATCAAGTACCTGTACCTGCTGTTTGACCCCGCCCACTTCCTGCACGGCGGGGGGACGGAGGGGGACGGCTCCTGGGAGGAGGGAGGCGAGGGGGGGCAGTGCATTCTGGGGGCGGGGGGGTTCATCTTCAACACGGAGGCTCACCCTCTCGACCCGGCGGCGCTGTACTGCTGCAGCCGCCACGCCCGGGACCGACAGGAGCTCCGAGACATCCTGCTCAGCCTGTCGCAGCCCGCGGAGGAGAAGCTGGAGCCGCCCGCCAAACAGACAGACGGCCCCCCCGCCAGCCAATCAGAGAGCATTGCACTAAAACCAGGAGAGAGGAGGGCGCCCCCCCTGCTGTCCTGCCCCGTTCAACCGTTCAGCGCTCGACTCTCCATCCTGGGTCAAGTTTTCACCGATAACACCTGAGTCGGACCAGCAGCTCACACGGAACACGAACAACTCTGTCATGGAAAACACTTTGTTTCAGCGTCGATGAACAGCCAAAGGTGGAGCGCCGTGGTTCCCACTTCCAAAACCAGTTTAACTGGGAGGGAAAAAAATCATTCCATGAAGGAACTCAGGCCCGGAGAACCTCCAGCTGACGACTCGGTTCACTGTGATGCTGTAATTTAAAATGAAGGATAAATATATTTTATTTATTAGAAGTGTTGTGTCATTCTCTTTATTTGTTCTCTGTCAGGATGGAGCTGCTGAAGGGTGACGAAGAAAATAAATTCTTCTTAGGTTCAAATTAGAAAGATTTAAAATCCTGTTTGGATTCATTTGCAGAACCAGAACAGGCAAAAGAGAACTAGCAGTTAAAGGAGCAGTTCACCAAAACTTAAAATCCATCAGTGTCTCCTCCCCTCATGCGGATGGAAACAGGTCTGTGAACTCAGAGTAAATCTCCCAGCTGTATGAATCAGTCTGGTGGTTCTGAAGTGTCTCTGGTGTCGGTGCTGAGAGGAGACACAGACCAACAGAGGAACAGACTTTGACACAACACCGGAGCATCTCCGTCCGTCTGTTCACTCCTGTTCCTCCTCTTCTCCTCCTTCTCCTCCTCCATCAGCAGCAGCTTCTGTTGGACAGTTTCCACATTGTTCCCCCTGCAGATAGAGACCGGGGAACATGACGCCTCTGCCTGGTTTTGGTTGCACAGACAGACCGGGTCTGTGATTCGTACCCAGGGAACAAATACCTGGATGATGTCACTTTTCTGCAGACGTCACACAGTTCCTGTGTCTCAGTTCAGGTCTGCATCCTTCAGAGGAGCATCTGAAGGCCAATTACGTCACAACACGCTGCGTGAAGGCTGTCCCAGTCTGAAGGCTCCTCCAGATGCTCCTTCTTCTTCTCCTGTTTCTGGAGGACGCACCGCTACGATCCTTCGTGGCCTCACATATCCCAAGATCCTTTGCGCACTCGAAAAAGAAGAAAGAAAGAGAGAAAATGGCGACATCACGTGGCGTAGATCGTCACTTTCACGGGCCTGGGCGGCAGAAATGGTGACGTAAGGGTAAAACATCTGGTGACGCAACCAGGAAACGCTCCAAAGGCGAGACCGTCCCATTTAACAACGGCTGACGAGGTCAACAAGGTCTCTCTGAAGGACTCGCCTTCAAAGACCACAAAGGCCGAGTCCTTCAGAGGACGCAGACCCTGAACTGAGACACAGCAGGTGACATCAGTATTTACTTCAGAGTGAGAAGTTGAAGCTAAAACGTTGTACGTGACTGACATCAGGCAGCTTCTCACAGTGACGAGGACGTCCGGGACAACGGTCGCTGGTTCTAAACCCGTGAGGTGAATCCTAGTGGACGAGATGTCCGACACTAGCTCGTATCTGTACAGGACACGATGTCCAGACAAAAGGCTGCTGACCTCTTCACCTACGACGTGTTGGAGTGACGGTGAAACAGAGGAGAGCTCACGTCGACTCTTCTCACTTTTTAAAGGCTCATGAACTCAACACAGAACACAGAACCTGGACGGGTCCAACATGAAGTCTGTCCTGTCAGTCTATAATCTATAATCACCTGATCTGACAGTGTGTAGTCTGAACCTTGATTTCAACTTGTTCTAATAAAGATCATGAGACGGTTAAAATCTTAGAAGAGGAACACTCGACACCTCGAGCTGAGATTATTTCACACACTGAGGTTTTCATAGTAAACTGCAGCTGTCTGTAATCGCTCCGAGCTGCCAGGAGGGGGCAGTATATCAGCTCAGTCTGTGGCTCAGGACCCTGCAGGGACCTCCAGAGACAGGGACCTCCAGAGACAGGGACCCCCAGAGACAGTTTCAGAGCACTTATCAGATTAATTAAGATGATTTCTTCATGTCAAAGTGTGTGAATAGTTTTCAGGTTTTGTCCAAAACACTTTAATCAATCCTCTGATCAGAGAGAGGAAAGATGATGGCAGCAGTTCAACGTCAGGATGAGTTCAGTCTGCGGTCACATTCAGTAATCTAAAGGAAAATAAATATCACACCTGAGACCATCACACACACACACACACACACACACACACACACACACACAGTCTGAACCACTCGGCTAAATCACAGACTGATTAACGAGCAGTTTTGCAGGCGAGTGAGTCAGATCGTGGTTCTGAGTGTTTACAGCCACAGAAACCAACAGCAGAGACGCTCCG
>OZ023165.1:33120203-33242703 GCA_963678695.2 Diplodus puntazzo
TTGTTCGGAGTCGCTTTGCTGTTTCTCCTCCCAGCTGGTCCTCAGAGTATCGTCTCCACTCCGAGGAGATTTTACCAACAAGTCTCAAGTCCAGAAAGCATTCAACGCCTGCCGGCCATCACCTTGTTGTTCTGTCTGCAACAACTGATACGCACACACATCCAGACCAAACGTGAGGCGAGTCATCAGCGCGTCGAGATAACATACAAAGTTTCATTCGTGTGAGATGAAATATTTGACTTTAGCAACGATTCACGTGACATCATGCTGTGGTGTCGCAGACACCCAGAAATAAAGAAAAAAAAAAGGAGCTGGCGTGGAGGAAACCGAGCGAGGAAGTCTGACTACCTGGTAGGTCATGGTAATACGTCTCAGCACGGCACTGCTGTGATCGACCCGAACTCCATCCAGGGAACAAGCACGAATTCAGGCTTTTCAAAAGGCCCGAAGAAAAGTTCAACCAGTGAGAACACAGAGCGGTGACACCAGGGGACAGTCAGACCCCAGTGAGACCAGAACCCCAGGTCCAGAACCCCCAGGTCTGTGAGCACCGGGTGACTTTCTGCAGAGCGTTCGGACGAGTTGTGAACGTTCGACATCATCTCTAAGGAGTGGTCAACTTCCTGCAGCCATGACATCATCACGGAGCACGTGCAGTGGAGCCAGGTCCAGGAACAGATGATGATGGTGATAATGGGACAGTCGTTAGGCACACACACACACACACACACACACACACACACACACACACACACATAGACACACACACACACACACACATAGACACACACATAGACACACACAGGCCATGCTTCACTTTACGCTGCACTGCTCAGATGTTGCATAATGTTAGCATGTGTGCGTAAGATTTGGCTCTATATCCCCAAACTAATCATACTCTGAAGGGTCCACACCCTGCACTCACACACACACACACACACACACACACACACACACACACACACACACACACACACACACACACACACACACAATCATCTGTTAGCCATTAGCAGCCAGTCAGTGACAACAGAATCACATGGGCTGGGCTGACTGCGCTCACACACAATCACATACTATTCATATGATGTATGGATCTGTGTGCATGCGTGTGTGTGTCAGTGTGTGTGTGTGTGTGTGTGTGTGTGTGTGTGTGTGTCAGGCCCATCACAGTGCAGCTGTATGAGGTACGGAGGATTTAACGCTCGGCCCAGTTTAAAATCAGTCCCAGTATTTGGCTGAAGGGGAATTCCACTCGGATCTCCTCCCTCTGCTCCGCACTATTATTTCATCGCTGCTCTTTTTACTTCTTTATTCTCGTCTTGTGTCTCTGTTCCTGTGTAAACTGCTCTGCCGTCCGCACTTCTTCTCTCTCTGACTCTCGCTTTTCTGATTCACCGTCTCCTGATGCTCAGAAGAGTGTTTCCTCCTCGTTAACGATCAATTCAGCCTCTCAGAGGATCAACGACTTTGATCAAGTGTTTATCCAATTTCCACCTGATGGACCTCAGCAGCTCCAGCTGAGGCGGGAAATCCAATCCCTGTAAAGTGTTTCCTCCCCGTTGGCTCGGTCCAGAACACTGATCAGAGGCTGATCAATGTGCAGCGATCTGTCGCAGCGAGCATCGGAGCGAACTGTCCACAGTCCTGTTGTCAGTTTACAGTCGAGTCACAAAGGACAGAAAACTAAAACAGCTAAATAAAAAGTGTCGGGGGTGTTTTCACACGCACCTCGTCCGGTCCGGATTTTCAAACATTCAGTTCGATCTGAACCAAAATTACAAACGTGAAAACTCCCCACAGAACACAGACGAACCAAAGAGGCGCTCTCGGTCCGGATCAAACTGAACCCTGGTTCAGTCCGTGTGAAAACATTATTTTGGACAATAACAGTAAGTCATGACAGACTAGCATCAGAACCAAGCCTGGTTCTGGTGACAGACACACTAAAGCACTCGTTCCCATAAGCTTACATGGTGAAAGAAGCGTCTGTGTCGCAGCTCCCTGAGAAATGACTCGTTTCACTGCCATGATTTAACCAACTGGTCCAATAGAATTTAGAACGCGTAACGAGCTGCATAATTAAATTAATGTATCCACGTTCACGTTAGTCGTCTCGGTCAGTGGAAGTCTCTCAGTGCGTTTACATGACGCTCGAGAAAACCGAATTACTGTGTTAGTCCGACTGATTTTTAAGATGCATGTGAACACCTTAGTGTGACCTAAATCAGGACCGGATCGGATTTCTCATAGTCGAATTAAAACACCTAGATTATTAGATTTATAGTCACATTACTGCATGTTTACGTTCCATCAGATCGGATTGGATTTTACGTTTCTGTGCAGGCTATTAGTGGAGTTTTGATGCCCCAGAATATGTGCTGAGAACCTATTTGTACTGTTGCTTAAGTTTGGGGCTGTTCTGAGCATTATTTGTTGCTTTTTGATGGCGGTTTCTTGTTGGAGGCGTATACTGCAATGCATTGTTATCGTGCGGTCTTATTCTGAGGTTGATAAAACTCCGTAAATTAGCGGTCTGCTAATTTGAGTCTAACACAGTTTCACGGTGTGTTAGACCATGGATTATACTTACACCGGAATGTCCCTTTAAGTCTCGTTCTACATGTCGGTGGTCCAGAGCGACAACAGAATTAAAGACGTTCATGAGGAATAACACGGTGCGAGCAGCTTGAGTCACTGATCAGAGCGAAACACGAGTGAACTCGTCTTTGGCCCGTCTCCACCTTCCAGCTGGAGCAGGACGAGAGAGCGAGCTGACACTGGACGCTGCGACTCCACCCTGAAACTCTCACATATCTGGAAACGAGATCTGACAGGATGCAAACTGTGTCTGTCTGTCTGGTCCGGTCATTTGTTCTGTGAGTCTTATCTCCTGTTTCTGCTGTACAGCTTTGTTCTCAGAGGACGGATGACTCAAAGCTTCCTGATCTGTTCAGCTTTTATCTGAGGGAGCATTCATTCACTTTTTCATTTTCTGAATCAGTTTATTTAAGATGTGAAATCAAAAGGGACCAAATGAAAGACGTCATTGTTGTAAGTCTGCCAGTTTCGATAAGTCTCTGACACAAAATGCTGATAAAAGTTTGTTTTGATCGTCTCCTGTTGTGAATACGAGTCCGATGGTTGTTTTAGGATTAATCAGAGTCTCCAGAAGCGTCAAGATCCAAGATTGATTTGGAAAGACGGTATTTACACCCTCGATGGCGGTCGAGCTCACGCAGCTACAGTTAAGATTTCAGCTTAAAAAACGGTTGTAAATAACATATTTTCAAATCGATCTGGGATCTATGATTACTGTGGAGCTCCAGAAATATTTTGTGGACCTTAAAACTTCCCTGCCTACGACCAGCAGGGGGCGACTCCAGTGGTTTCAAACAGAAGCCTGATCGTGTGTAAGCTTACGAGAAAACGACTCGACTTCTCACTTCATTAATTAGCTCAGTAAACAGTTTCCTGCTGAGTTGATGATTAGAAAACGACAGTCATTTCTTGGAGTTTGGTTTCAGGCGTGGCGACCGTGTGAAGTCCATAACACGGCGTCTCATCAGGTTCTGAGTCAGATTCATGTCCTCCCCGGCTTCATCCTCTCACCCAAATCACTTCACCTGGATGGCGATAACAACAGCAGACTCTTCAAAACGGTCGTCCACCAACCAACAGGTGACATCAGGTTTGGTTTACACTCCAGCTAGCTGAGCCGACTGACCACACAAACATGGACGCCTCACAGTCAGCCAAAGCCCAAACTAAATATATATTGTTTTAAATCATCCGTGCAGAATAATTTCCACCCTCACACAACGACTTGGTTTTACTGATGTGTGTGTGACGGCGAGGTCAGCACACACTCGCACAGTGTTTCCCTGCAGATTGTCAGCATGAGGCCGGTGTGACGGAGCAAACGGTGACCCGCAGGATTCAGTTTCATACGTTCACCCCCTCTGCTTCCTTTAACACACACACACACACACACACACACACACACACACACACACACACACACACACACACACACACACACACACACACACAGGCTGAAGAATGTGTCGGACAGTGAAATGTGAGCCTGTGGGTACAGCTGGGTGTGTTATGATGTGATGTACTTGGCCTGAGGAATGAAAACACAGCTTTACCGAGTGTTCGCACCGCGAGTCGCCGGCTCTAATTGCGTCTGTGCACACACACGCGTGAAAAAAAATTAAAAATGTGACTTTTATATCGAGCGTACAGAACCTGCACATGTTCAGCTACATCATGTCTACATATAGATGAGTGCATCCCTGCTCACACACATCTACTGTTACAGGATACAGTTCAGTTCCCTTAATGAAGCAACATGGAAGATATGACCACCTAGCTCCACAAACATGTGGAGGCATCATGACCGCTAACTGCTGCCCACACAGGCTTTGTCTGAAAACAATCACTGTGAACAGTGTCAGTGCCAAACAGAAAACTGCGAGTAGCGACAAGAATAAAAGCTGCCGTGTCCCAAAGATTCAGATTGTTTTTAAAAATTTCCCAAAGAACGGAAGAAGAGAGTCAATACGTGTCACCTGATCACAGGTGAGTTAATGATGTCACTGAGTCAATGACACGTGAGCCGATTGTGTCTGAAGATCCAAGTGAATCAAAAAAGATCCTTTGTAAAGTAGTAACTTCAGTTTTTACTGTGAAAAAATGAGGCCCAACCATAAAACACCAGCTTTTAGAATGGAGTTTGGTCTATCAGTCCACTGGACAGACGGCCAGGAGCAGCAGAGGCTGTTTTTAATGTTAATAACACATTAAACATTACTACTCCCTCACACATTAATTGATCCGACCTCTAATCCTCCAGCAGAAGACCTTTAATGAAGCTGGATGATGTCACCGTAGCTTCCTCCATCTTGGACTCTTGGTTCCGTCAGAGGTCACAGTGTCAGGACAGCCTGCTGGACGGTCGACCCGACTCAACGAGACGCAGCGATATAACTGACACCAGTTTCCAGTCGGCCTGTCGTCCCTCAGAAAGAAACACATTTCCATGTTTGAACACTGGAAAGCTGTGAGAGAAAGAAGGTTCAGACTCTGTTTGACCAGCTGACGGGACGATCTACCTGAGCACCTGACCATTCTCCTCGTGACATCAGAGAGGAGACGACGCCTGATATTTCCTCTCACCTCCTTGTTGTGTTCTCAGTTGGGAGGATTCGAGGAAAAGATGCATTTTGAGAGAAATGTGGAGGCAATTAAAGGGATTTCAGATCACTGTGACATCACTACAACCACTCTGGAGCTGACCGCTTCTTCTTCTTCTTTCTGAAGCTTTTACAGCGTTAAGAGAAGTGAAGTGGTCTCTCCATCTGTTTCCTCCTGACGTGTGAACATATCTGTTTCCCAGTCTCGGTCCGATCGCCTCCCTCACACGTGTCACCGTGTCAAAGTGTTGCTGGGCCCGGTTCTCCCAGTTTACTGGCCCCTGGGCCCAGTTTCTGTTTGTTGGGAACTTGTTACTTACAGATGTGACAGCTGTGACTCCTCCCTGTCCGTGATGTGGTTCCCTCTTTATGGATCACAGATTTCAGATCTCGTCTTCTGGGCTGCTGTTCTTTATACGGTTGCCGGGCAACAGCGACAATACAAAAGCTTTAAAGACGCAGGAAACAAAGACAAGCATCTCTGAACATGGAAATTAGTTTTGATTCATGGACATAGTTGTTTGATTGAATAATATGAACTCCCCAAGCCAGCTTTCCTCAGGAGTTTTCATTATTTATGATTTAGCCGATGCTTTAATCCAGAGGAGCATTTATCAGCGCAGATACAGCCCGGAAAATATTAAGATATGAAGTTTAGACTTGACAAAGTTCTCCATGATAACTGAGAAACCTTAAAAAGTAGAAAAGACTGGTGAGAAAACCTCAAGTCTCTTAAGATTACTTCGTCATGAAGAATATTTCTCTGTCAGTTTGTTTAAACAATCCTACAAAAAACATCACGTAAGCATGATGGTTCATCACAGAACCGTCAGGTCCGGATAAAGATGAGAACTGTAACTGATCGCTGACGGCTGGTTCGCCAAACACGCCAAACACTGCAGAGTAAATTCAAAAGTCTGTATATTCGTGCCATAAAGCATCAGAAGTTCAGATGTTTATGACTCAGTTCATAAAAACATTTCAAGATTAAACTCCGTCAGTCGACAAACAAACCAACCAGCCTCACGGTGCGATATGTAAGAACTGACGGCTCTTTTAATTCATACTCCAAACAAATAGGGGTTAGCATGCTAATGGCTGGAGTTAACAGTAGCTAGCTGTAGCTAGCATTAGCTCAGTTAGCGGGACAGGTAGCGGTCCAGACCGTGGGCTCGGATCACTGGTGAAGCGTTGGTGTTATTCATACCAGCAGCAAAGGAACTCTGGGTAATCTTTGTTCATTTCATGGTTGTTTCAAGCTAAAATTCTTCTGTGTTGCACCGTTAATAAAAAGCTTAACAACAACCTACACAAACTCACTAGCCACTAAATTTTTGCCTTTTAATTGCTAAAAAAGCAATTCATGATCTCGATGCGATTAAATTGGCGAAAGGACAGAAATGACTTTCACCAGCTGACAGAGTAAAGAAGGCGGAGGCATGACGAGAGGGTGAAGCAGCCGGGCGGGACGCTCTCATCAGGAGTCTTCCACAAACACAGACACACTTTGAGTAAACACAATGAAAACAGACACGTTTGCAGCGATTTAGAGGGAAAGAGGCTCAGACGCAAATGTACATGAGTCACAAACTGATCTGGGAAAAGCTGGTCAGTGACTCAGAGTGTGAGACTTCACACATTTCAACACATCTTTCATTGACGGAGACAAAGAGTGATAAGAGTGAGAAATGTAAGTATTGTTCATCCCCTGCCGGTCTAACGAGGCTGATTAGTTGGTCCGTCGTGTAGCTTCTCCTCCGGTCCTGAGCGATACACCTGCCTCGCCAGGTACGCTGCAGACGGAGGAGAAGACTTGAGTCAAACTGGCTTCACACTGACGGAGTTTCAGGCTGATTTAATCCCTCCCAGAGAAATCTGGTCTGGGTCTTGATCGGCACAGATGATCTGGTAACGTGAGAGGTTACAGATCCACCATCAGCCCCGCTGCGATGATATCAAACTTAATGTTTATGATTTAAGATCTGGATTATTACAGCAGTTCTTTATGAGCTGAGCCACGACAACCAGTGAGAGAGACATCCTCAGTGCTGCCAAGCAACAGAACATCCAAATCCCCAGATTCCACCGGGCCGACACGGCCAGGACACGGTCACTGGAGCAGATCGCAGCCGTTCTGGACAACGCTGGTGTTTCCACCGGCTGCGCCAGGACAACGTTTCATCTGCGTCCCAGAAGAGTCTCTCTCTCTCTGCTCCTCGGAGGATAAACACCGAGTCAGTGTCTGACAGAAGCCGACTGACACCGCGTCGTTCTGTGCAGAGCGGAAGTCAGGCAGCAAAACGGAAAAAAAACCCCGTGTGCAGAAACATAAACAATAAATACACTCAAAACAGACAAATAACCACAAGATTTAACGACGTAGCTACTCAATCTGAGCAAGTCGGCAACATCAGGCAGACGTGACGCTCCAAACGCACGCTGTCGACATGAAGTCACGTAGAGGACGGAGCAAAGCGTCGCACACAGCTGGTAACAGAAACGAGAGAATGGAGGGGTAACTCTTGCGTTAGCTAACGTTAGCTAGCATACAGCTGCTTGAAGCTCCAGTTCTCACTTTTTGTTTACGTCTGCTTCCCCATGAGATCGTGTGAGAGGGATCACGCATGAGTTCAGCTTCAATCTGCAAAACCACAAAGTCAGGGCGCTGATTATTTACTGCTGTTGAATGAAGTGAAAATGAATTAATATTATACTCGTCATGTCTCCAAATTAGAGACCGCTCTTCCTCAGGTCATCAGCCACAAAGCTGCCGAGCGTGGAGAAGATCGGACTAACGGTTCTCAAGAGATGTGAAGGAAAGACGAGCAGACAGAAAAGGTTAAAGATATAGAAAGTCTGTTACATCCTGTGACTGTCAGGCCAATGACGCAAAATGCAGCTGAAGAAGAAGAAGAAGAAGAAGAAGAAGAAGAAGAAGAAGAAGAAGAGACATAAAAAAGAAAAGCGCGGGTGATGGACATGAAGAATATGGAGCGTAAGAGGACGGAGGGGGGTGTTTGTTGTGCGTACCAGTCGGTGCAGTATGTGAAATGTGAACTCTGTGTGTGTGTGTGTGTGTGTGTGTCTGTGTGGTGTGTGTGTGGGTGTGTGTGTGTGTGTGTGTGTGGTGTGTGTGTGTAGGGGAGGATCCTCCCTCTCTTAAAGCCGGCTCAGAAAGAGGGCGATCAGCAGAGCAGAGCTGAGAGTGAGAGGCACTGAGGAGGGAGCACACACACTTCTACTGACTCTTAGACTCACACACACACACACACACACACACACACACACACACACACGCACACACACACGCACACACACTCATATACATACACACACACACACACACACTCACACACACACGCAGACAGACAAGTGGCCTATTGTACACACACACAGACACACAGACAAACACACAAACACAGTTGCGGATCAGTATCATTCACACACACAGACACACACACACACACACACACACACACTGACTCTTTGTTGGACTCTGGACTGACCACTCGAGGATACATCCCTCAGGACTCTGTTTCCCATCATGCAGCAGCGGAGCCTCTCTGAGCTCCAGGGGGTCTCCACCCAGCGAGGGGCCTCGACCCGAAGGACTACCCAGGATCGAGCCCCGCGGAGCTCCAAGCCAAGGAGGGGGTCCGGACGCCCGCGTCTCTGCCCGCCGAGGGGAGCTCCTCTCTGGGCCTGGCTCCTGCTGGGGGCCCTGGTGGTTCCTGGAGCCTGGAGCTTTCTGAGCGAGGAGCAGGAGGAGCTGCTGGTGGAGCTTCACAACTACTACAGAGGACAGGTGTCGCCCAGCGCCTCCGCCATGCTGCCTCTGGTAAGACACCCGGGGTCGACCCATGTGGTTCTGTCAGGTGACC
The DNA here is from genome assembly GCA_963678695.2 of Diplodus puntazzo. Lineage (NCBI taxonomy): Eukaryota > Metazoa > Chordata > Actinopteri > Spariformes > Sparidae > Diplodus > Diplodus puntazzo. The sequence goes on from OZ023165.1 coordinate 33,129,286, forward strand.
GCTAACTTAGTCAATGTAACTAGAATTTACTGTGTTGGATCCTTCCAGCAGAGAGGAGGCTGCTGCATCGTCTACTTTTTAAACATTAACATCATCCAGTAGATGAGGAGTAACTAAGTACACTGATATAATGAGCTACGTTCGTCCATTAAATGTCAGAATGAGAATTCCTCTCAGACTTCAGCTACAGAATCTGTGTAGTTTGATAAGTACTGGAATCTCTCGGTTCTGTTTAATCTCCAGTCAGATTCTAAGTGCTGCAGCGTAGTCGAAGTGAATCTGTTCTTCCAGCTCCGCTTAACGTCACCAGCTGCAGCTACAATCTTTATTTAATCCGGCTGAAATCATTCTGATCAGATTCAAACTTAACTGTTTACACTGACGCTAAATAAAGTCGATGATGGATTTCAGAGCCCCGAAGCGTTTAATCTGACAGAAATATAACAGATCACGTTTTTTTAAAATACCTTTTTTAGAATATTTGTTCATCCGTCCAACATCCAATAATCCTTAAAATCTCTCCAGATCTCCAACAAAATAAAGTTGTGTTGTCACTCCAACGTCGGATGAAGACGCGTAGAAAGAATGTTTATTGATAGCAGATTAAATGTTTACGTGGATTATCAAAGGTTTACACCACTGAGGTGTTCACGGGAGGCATTTTCATCAGAACTGAGTGTTGATCTGCTGATTACACAAGATTGTGTTAAACTAATTTATGACGAGTTAATAGTCAAAATGTTGTTCTAGAGGCTGAAAAGAAGGAAACTTTTGGGGAAAAGTTCTGCGTGTCATGTTTTTGGGCCTAAATGGTAAAAAGATTCTGAGTGTGACTTTGATAAATGTGTGTTTTGAGGAGGTGAGTCGGGTCTGTGGTGTCCAAGTTCATATCAACCATCCATCAATCAATCAAACGTTGGAAGACATAAAACAAAGATAGATTTAGAAACCAACGCACAGCAAGACAACAGCAAAATACATCCAGTGACAATAATAACAGAAGAAGAATAAAATAAAATACAAGCAGAAACAACAACAGTAAATATAGTATATAATACAAACACTAAAACCATCACAAGCTTTAAATAGTCAACACCAGTTCACTTTCTCCAGGCGCTCATCAGAGGCAGTTTGGTTTTGAGTTCTGGTCCACATGCACAGATCTGCATGATGGAAGTGGATTACTTCTGTTCCAGAAGCTCACAGAGAGTTCTTGGTTGTTGTAGCTGCAGTTGAGTTTGCAGCCTGAGACCTTCCTCGGGCCTGAGCAGAAACTTATCCAGGAGACATTAATTCAGCGTCTTTGATGACCGAATGAAAGTCCGTTCTTAGACGTTCACCTGTGAGGTCCTCACAGAGCTCAGGGTAAAGTTCTCACAATCTAATTCTAGACGTTTAAAGAATTAAAATTCTTATAATAAACAACCTTTGCAGCGAAAGTTACAGAGAGGTTCAACCCGGAGCCTCGATCACAACCGAGGATCGTTAGCCCACCAGAACATGGTGCTCGTTGAAGCTGACGTTCGCTCCGCTGGTGAAGTGCGCGCCTCCTGCAGACTGCTCAGACTTTGAATCCATCACGTCGTTTCTGCTGCATGGAGTCAAATTTGTCGGTCATAGAAACTCATTCAGACGTCTGCGACTGGAGTTAAAAAGACGACAACAGTGATCTTTAACTCTGGCTCTACAGTGGACGTCTCTTCAGCTTCACCACACGTGTTGTATCGACGCGACATGGTTCTGCTCTTTGGGTCGGCCGCTGTGGAATTACATCATCTCCAAAAAATGCCCACTAAGTCCTGATATCGTGACCCTGAAAACTCATGTTTTCTGGGAACGTTCTTCTCTATTCTTTGGTCTCCACACTCAGTTTTAGGAAGATCATTTTTCGCAGGTGTAACTACAAACAATAACAGGCTGACGGCGCTCCAATGAGCCTCCGTCAGTAAGGCTCTGACAGAAACACGGTCAGAACCAACACTCACCGTCTACAGTGTGATTTTCATTTATCCACTGACGCAGCAGCTGAACCAAACTGCCTCCCAACGACTGAAGACTTAAACTCGACTCAGACTGAAGACTAAAGTACACCTACGCATTAAAACCACAGACGCCGACGAAATCCTTGATTTAGTAACCGCGGTTTGGTGAATGTGTCGTTACTGGAAGTGACTGACGAAGCTGTGAAGATGTCTGACGTCTCTCATCTGATATGTCATCGTGCTGACTCATCTTTATGTCGACACCAGCAGCCGGTAAGTTACACATGCTGCTGTTTCACAACTTCGGACAGAGAACAATACGTGGACCATGATGACCGGAGCAGACGTGGTGCAGGCGCGGGGGATTTGATTTCAGTCAGCAGAGGAATCCTAAGTTTACTCAAAGTAACAGCGTGTTTCAACCGGTCGCCTGTCGCTAAAACTTCTGATGATCTGAGGGCGTAAAGAACGGCCCAACACAAAGAGTTTCTGACAAATCTGTCCAACTTTAATGTGAACGTCAGAAGGTTTCAGTCAGACAGGAAAAGCAGAAGCTTCCAGCAAATCTGTTGACAGCGAGCTTCGTCCTGAACACGTCACAGACTTGTCATTATACTTGGAAAGAGATGCTGACGAGTTTTGCTAATCTAATTTCGCAGCATTTGGAGCACCATGAGTCGGTCATTGAGCCTCATTGTATGGAGATGATCTGATGACTCCAAGCCTCAGGAAGTCACACTCAAACTATCTGGTGGGATTAAAACTTTGGGACAGAAAGAGGAACATGTGTACGTACATTTTGTGCTGACCAGTCTTGACAACCACCGCCGGCTCTGAGAGGAGGTAGAGAAGGTTTGAAATGAGTCTCTGATGAACAGCGTCCGGCGTTAGAGGTGTGGAGACGTCTAAGATGCATCGAGACTCGTTGACAGCTGCATCGTAATCGAATCGCGAGGCCAAGTGAAGACTCACACCTCTGTAGGATGTCGTCTTCCTCACGTTTCCTTTCATTCTCTACATTTTACTGTCACATGAAGACAAAGACTAAATAACAATCATCTCCTGAAAACACAAAACTCGCAGCAAGGTTGAAAAGATTCACAGGAAAGGACGATATTAACTCATCCGTCACTCTGTCAGGTCGACACTTTGGTTTATAACAGACAAGAAACAGGAAGTAGGAACCTGGTGACTTTAATCAAAGTGCAGCTCAGCAGCTTTGCTGGAACGGTTCTGAATCTGGAACTCAACAAAGAAATGTCAAGATTTTTCCACAAAGATGTCATATATCTGTGCACTTTCTTCTTCTCTTTGTAAGATGTTCTTGGAGACGCCTGACTGTTGTCCCGCAACAATTTAATCTAATTGTCTCCAGCTGTGAATTGTTTTCTTCTGCTGTGCATCTTATTGTGGGCTCGCGGTGCATCAGCAGCACACTGAGAGGAAACGCAAATGTCGTCTTTGAGTTTAACTTTGTGTGAACGATCTGAGTGTGTTTGAGGCGGCAGGATGAGCTGCGGATCCGACGGTGGTGAAAGAAAAGAGGAAGTAAGAAGTCTGAAACAGCGAACATGTGGGGAGTGAGAGACGAGGGAAGGAGGAAGTGCAAAGGAACAAAACTTTAACTAATAAATGTACTAATAACTCTATTCCTTCATTTATTAGCTGTTTTCTGTCTCTGTGTTTCTGAGCGCACCAACACTAACAGACGTGTAAACTCTGGTTCTGTTTGCTGGCGTCTGTCTTCGCCTTTTGTCTTGTTCTAATTATTTTTGTTTGTTTCTGGTTTTCTGGTCCCTTGTGTTTTTGCAGAAGCCTTTGGCAGATGAAAACATTTCAGCAATGTGTGTCGACAGAACGTGAAGGAAGCGAAACAGAGACACGAGACGGGTCCTGAAATGCAGCTCGTCGGGCTCGGCCGTACGCTAACATGCTAACGAGGAACAGGCGACGTTCTTATTGATTAGTTTAATGGCTCGACATCATTGTAATCAATAATATTTGAAAAAAAGCTAAATACTAACAAACAGAAACACAAAATGCTACATGCTACATCAACGTTACTCTCAATTTTAAAGATTCAGACAGAACTTTAATCCAAAACATTTAAAACGTAAACTCACATCATCAGAGTGAAGAAACAACAGTGTTGATGTGCAGAGACTGAAGTTAGCATGCTAACCAGCTAGCCCTGGCCCGTCGCCTGTAGTTTCAGCTGGTTAGTTTAACACATAATCAGAATAAACTCACAAAATGTCAAGAAAGGAAATATTTTGACCGCTGTTTTTTATTTCTACGTCTGAATTCAAGTTTCTGTCTCTGACTGAACTCAGACCAGTTTAATCTGCTCGTTAACTCATCGTCAGACTCTCTTCATTCAAACTGGACACAAACTGAACCAGAATCACCAGAACGGTGTTGGTTTGATTTGTTGGTCCAAATAAATCGTCAGTTCACAGAGTAACACGGCTAACTGAGCTACCTGCTAACTAGCTGCCACAGCTAAAGCTAGATTCTGGTGTTTTCTTACAGATGACTCCTTTAAACTGGAGCCGACTGATCATTTGTCGATCGGCGTCTGCACAAAATGTTTCTCTAATTCATCAAATAGCCGTCACATATTGTTTTTCCACAGCAGACCGACGGAACGACGCTGAACATCACCGAAGATGAAGTGATGTCATCGCAGGCAGAGATGTTTTCTGGCTGCTGTCATTTGGCTTCGTTAACGACTTATGTAAAAGTTTTCCACTCGTCACGATGCCTCTGACACGAGAACAGTTTGTGACTTTCAGGTGAACCGGAGGTCAGATTAAATCTCCTTGCTGGTTCTGTGTGTCGGGCCGTCGGGCAGGTTGAGGCCCGCCGGGTGTTTTGGTTTGGTCGGTGGACCGGAGAGAAGCTTCAGCTGCTGGAACTCCTCGTGGAGGTGTGATGATGAACTTTTATGGCAGTGGATTTCAGGAGAAGAGGTGTAACCATTTAAAGACTTTACAGCAGCGCTGGAGAGAGTTCAGCTTCCATAACTGCTTTACAATCTCATTTTATCACGTTATGAAAAAGTTGTATTCATTTGAGTTGACATTCAAATTACAGTAAATTAGAGCGCCTCCCTGAATACCTGAGGCCCGACCGGCTGAAACAGGTCCAGAACTGAACAGATGAGTTATCAGCCTGAGTTAAGAACCGGGAGAGAGCGATAACACAGACTTCTTCTTAATCTGAACATCCAGTCTGCAAAACAACTCCCATCCAAAATAACCTCATTCTCAAACGGCTTAAAGCGACTCCCAAAACATTTATCACTCGCCGCTTTTCAGACAGAGATTCAACACAATGTTTGGAAAGAACCGAGCAGCACCAGCATAAAGCAGCGCTCCAGTCTGTCAGAACCAGAAGAGAGTGTGACATTTCACATCACGGCGTTGAGATCTGTCGAGGTGGTTTTAAATATAAAAACTGCTCCTCACACTGTTTATTATCAACATTGGTGATGTTATAAAGTGTTGTGGTCGAGATCCGGACCGACCAGAACATCGTGGACAGTGACAAATATAAGTTCTTTGCTCTTAACGACACCATCAGTCAGCAGAGGACCCTGTCTGACTCTCACTCCCAGAGACGGAGGCTGTTGTTCAGAGAAGTCTGAGCTGACGGTCGCAGCGACTTCTCCTCGTTAGATTCAGCGACTTTAAGACAAAGACAGTAGCTACGACAATACGACAGTGGAAGGACGCAAAGACGTGCAAGTGAATGTTTTTCTGCTCTAAATCACGTCACATCATCGTCGCCAGCAGGACAGACGCTGTTTTCTTTGTGGAAGTGCGACAAAGCGAGTCAGTCGCGACTTTTCCACGTCGATTGGTTACTTCCTCCGCTGGCTGATCAGAGGCAGAACGAATGGCGTTCCTTCATTCAGCCTCTGTCACTTTCATACGGATGTCGAGGTGTACAATCCCGCCTCGAACAGTAAAGTGTGAAAGGGGCTAAATTTCCCGAAACAACACGAACGCTGCAGCGTACCAGCGACAGACGCACGGGACCTTTAATCGTATGTTTGCAGTCTGGTTAGGTTTAGGAAACATCAGCGTTTGGCTTCAGAATAACACGAACAGTCTCCTGGATGAAAGTTGTTTATCACATCATCCACCGGACCGCCTTCCTCTGCAGGCTTTATCCTCCGTCCTCCTCCTTTGCTGCTCTAACGTTTACTACAACCACTAGAGGTCGCCGCCAAGCTAAAAAGCGTTATCATGTACAGTTGATTTTCTGTCTCATCAGCTGCACTTTGTGTTTGCTGCTACCTAAAAGCTGTCAGCATCAACAGGTTAGAAGTTACAGCTCTGTTTTCATGAGTCGCTCAGTAGATTGCCGCCTGGGTTCCAGTAAGAGACGGGTGTTTCCCTGCGCTGACTCCCTCCCAGCTCATAACACGAGCGTCAGAGAAGGAACGCAGCAGGGAGACGATCCGCAGACAGGGAGGGAGTCGGCGCTCCGGGTTGAGCAACAGAGGAGGACGACTGTTGTGAAAGAGCCGAGAGACGAAGAACACAATGTTTGGATAGAGACACACGAAAATTAGGCAGTGAATGAATGAGCACCCAGAGGAATGTGTGTGTGTGTGTGTGTGTGTGTGTGTGTGTGTGTGTGTGTGTGTGTGTGTGTGTGTGTGTGTGTGTGTGTGTGTGTGTGTGTGTGTGCGGACCAGGAGAGGTCTCAGCCTGTCTCCACTGGTATGGAAGCCCCGCTGGGACATTTCCATATTCATGTTTTTCTTTCTGCTTTTCAGCCGAACTGGAGAGAGAAAGAGAGAGGGAGATAAAGAAAGAAAGAGGGATGGATGGGATGAGAGAGGGAAGGAGTGAAGATGGCAGATGAAGTGATGAGCAAAGATAAGAAGAGCAGAGCGAAGACGAGGAGAAACATCGAGGCGGAGAGGGAGGTCAGCGTGCTGAACTGTGAGGAAATGACTGTGGAGAGGTTTCTGTTCGTCTGGATGTAAGTGCAGCCTCTCAGTCAGACAACATGTTCAAACTGGCCTGAGACCAGCAGACAAACTGTGTCCGCCGCAGATAGAACAGCTTTTAAACCAGATCAGAGCTCCGTCCAAGACACCAGCCGGACCGGCTCGTACAGAAGCGACAGAACCTGAGAGCCGACCGGAACGAACCAGACGAACATGACAAACCCGTCAGCAGACGGCGATACACCCGTTACGAAGGAAGCGTCTGTAAAAGCATCACGATCCCAGAGTCAGCCGGCTCGGTCAGCGGTCCAGGTGATTTCATAAGTCCAGCTTTTATGGCTTCAGAACATCACGGAGCAGCTTTCACAGGACTGAACGGGTTCAACACTGCGTCCAGTAATGAAATGTCCCAGCAGCATCCTAAATTCTTTCCTTAATTGTTGATGACACTTCAGCACGCCGCGTGGCAGGAAGTGCATCAGAATGTAGCATGTTCGCCCGGGTCAGCTGAGCCGAGGTGATAAGAACCCGGGTCGACTGCAGAATCAACTGACCCGGGTGTCTATGCAGAGTTTACGCATTCACATCACAAAAGCTCATCTTAGTGGGTTCACGTGGGATTTCTGACCGGTGGAAAAAAAGGACATTACATCACATCTCAAACACGTGTGGATAAAACTAACAGAAGCAGAGAAACCAGTCGGACCGGTTCTGATCAGACCGGACCGACCCGTGATCTCTCAGAACACAGAACAACTTGTAATCTGTGGATTTGAACTGGAGCCTTCCTGCTGCGGCTGAGATGAAAACAAACAGCCGGCTCGATCCTGAAAACAGAACCAGGAAACCAGAACCTGCAGAGAGAGAATGTAAATCCTCTCAGCAGGAGACTGTTAATCCTGCAGCGCTGCGTCTGACTGCTCCGATGTTTCATCATCTGAACTGTACTCCACCGATTATTGCTGCGTGGAAACCAATAAAAAACAAACCCGCGGGAAACATTTTCCAAAGCAGCTCGAGAGATTTACAGTTATTTCACGGCAGCTCTGCTCCGATCCGACGGCGTTTCCATCACGGCTGCTCGACGACGACACCGCGGGGTTCACGTCGAAACAAGGACATGAATATATTACACTATACAGAGAGATATAATTATATAAAGAAGTCTTTTCTGCCTCGACCAGTTAGAAACAACAGCGTCCATTGTTCAGGGGAAAAACACGTCGGCCCCTCGAATGTAGCTCGTCCAAACATTAACAGCCATCTGTGGATTCAACAGGCTGATTTATTCAGCCAGCAGCAGGATGGATATCGTGGCGGTCCTCCCGGGTCGAAGCCTGAAAACCAGCCGGAACCACAGAGAAACACAAACAATGTAGATACACATTCATGGGGAATGTTAATAATGAAATAATGCCTCTTCAGGGAATCATGAAACTGAAATCTGAGCTTCTTTCACCACCTCTGAAGTCCAGAGTGAACCGGAACAGGAAAGACCTGAAGGTGTGTAGACGGGCCTGGATACATGAAGACGAGCAGCAGGTGAAACCAGAACACATCGGGCTGCTGACAGGCACAAACACTCTCACACAAATAAACCCGGACCCGACGCAGGTGACCCGGGTTGCTCAGCTTTATTAAAGAAATTCCACAATTTCCCTCAAGAAAGAAGTGTGAAGGACAGAATCAGAACCAGAACAGACCCTTTTCACAGTAGGTGGCGTTTATAACCTTAATGATGGCTGCATTCCATTTAGGTGGACTTGGTCCAGTGGCGTTGTGACGTAATTGACCTTCAAATGCTCCTCTGAAGGATGCAGACCTGGACTGAGACTCACCCACTCATTAGTTACGAGCCTCCACACCTGCAACAGGTGATCTGAATCCACTGCAGAGAGACAGAGGCAGCAGTGGGACTGTGACAGAGTCTGATGTTGATGGTGACCATAGTGTGACGGGCGTGTGACCAGAGCTAAAAGAAGCTAACCGGCTGCTAACAGCTAACAGTGAGCCACAGTTCAGGGAGTGTGACGGGTTCAACAGCTGTGGAGGAAACAGAACCGACACCACGTACGACTGCGTGTTCGCTCGCAGAAAGGAAAATACAGAATGTCACCAGTCTGGAGCTGTAAATCATATTTACAGTGTGTTGAATGTAGTGAAGCAAAGAAACCAGAAGAATGTGTGTGTGTGTGTGTGTGTGTGTGTGTGTGTGTGTGTGTGTTTATTTGTCCAGTGATGACACACAACACAAACAATAGTCAGGGGTCTCCTTCACATTCCTCTCTCTCTCCAGGCTCTCACAACATCTGGTCTGTGTTATGAGTTTCGGGTCATGTGCGTGGTCATGAAGTAACACACACACACACACACACACACACACACACACACACACACACACACACACACACACACACACACACACACACACACACACACACACACACACACACACACCTCTGTCTCCACTCTGGAGGTCATCCAGCTGATTTTTCTTTCTCTTTGTCTCCTTGTTGTTTACATTGACATCAGCTATTTTAATTTATTAGACTAATTAGCTTCGTTAGCTTATATCCAATAAATCTACAAACACTGTGCGCATAAAGTTCAGACTGTGCATGTCAGGAACTGATCTGACGTCAGTAACTCAGTACATTTACTCAGACGCGGTTTTGAAGTTCTTAATGAAGCCAACCGTGATCTCAGCGTCTGCGTCTTGAAAACAGGGTGAAAGTGACTGAACTGAACGTCTTTTCAATCAGCATCAATGTGATGCAAAACACAAATGTGTGTAACAATATTGATATTATTGATTGTGAACATTTAATCGGCGTCTTTCACTTTCAAACCTGCGACGATAAATGTTTCCTAAACATCTTTTTAACGGCAGAATCCTCACAGCGAGGAACTCACTGTGCTCTTCACTCCGCTGTGTTAGATTATTAATACAATATTCAAACCAGACGATTTATTATTACAGGTTAAACTACTGAGCAGTATAGAAATGGAGTAGAGTTAGACCGATGCAGCAAGCGATCGACGGCTCGATGAAGCTGTGACCTGTTTCCCTCCTGAAGGATCTTGCAGTAGTTCAGATCTTTTGTCTGCTGCTGCAGTTTACAGGACGTTTGATATAAAAGTCACATCGACGGCAAACAACGAACGTACAACAACTACAACGTGGTTAAGAAGCACAAATCTGTCAGCGGTTTTAGAATGTGTTCATTCGAAGGCAGACGAGACTGATCAGAGTGAAGTGTCGACATTTATTCTGCGTGAAGTTGTTTAACGTTTCGTTTAAAATGTCAGAAACATGAAGTGAAACCGGCTGCGAGCCGTCGACAAGCAGCTCCAGGACGGTTTTACACATCAATGTGAAATAAGACGTTGTGCTCACTGCAACATGTTGTGTTACTCATTTAAAGAACATCTGAATGAAGACACCTTCCAGTGGAGCTGGACCCTCGTGTTCAGTCTCAACTTGTTTTTTGCAGCACAAATAAAGATGATGATATTTTTAACTCAACAAACGTCACGTCAAACCAACACCTACTGTCTCTACTAACAATGCGAGGTGTGTTTATGATACGTCTCCGTCCACTGTGCCACAGAGCTGCAGAGTCCAAACGCTGCGACCTCGTGAACCGGCTGTTGTTGTATCGAGCGAACTCGCCTGCTGGGATGTTGATGCTTGTTCTCAGGCCGGCCGCCTGATCCGGCAGCTTGTCAGACACAAATAAACATCAGCAAACAGAAAGAGCCAAAGACAAACATCATAATCCACATCGAGTTTTGAACCGCAGATGATTACGAGCTCACACGCTTCATCCTCCTCTCAGACTCTCGTTGCAGGCGGAGGAGCTGTGCTGCTTGTAGAAGAACCACATAAAGAGCGTGTTCGTACAGCTGCACTCGCTTCAGTCAGACGATCAGCATCAGCACATGTTTATTATATTGGATCATTATTATATTTGGGAAAGAGAAGCTAGAACATCGTTGATCAAGTGTCCCCGAGTGTGATGACATTAATACGAGGCAGCAGTCTGATGAAGACATGAAGCTTAACTTCCACCATTCTAGAAGTTTCCGTCTGCGGTCCGTTTAAATATCACGTTTAATATTACAGTCAAATTCTCGCCAAAATGCAACCTACAGTCTTTTTGTGATTGAATATGAGTCAAACCTTCGTGTAAAAGCATAATTACGATGAAAGAGCCACTTTTAAGATTTACTGTATTTTCGTTTTCAGGTCAAACTCATCTTCAATGGGAGTGCTACGGGCACTTTTACGATAACATGAAAATCTCTATGTTTAAAACACTAAGAAGACTCGACACAACATGAAACTTTGCTCGTAGTATAACCAGGGTCTCTACACATGAACACGAGCATTGAGAACATTGTTTGTGTACACAGAGTTACTAAAAAGAAGGTTTTTGAACAGCTCACGTTAGCAGTAGCTTGTTCCGCTCGCCGCTGTCCTGCCAGTGGAGAAGTGTCGCTCTCAGAATGTGACGTAACCTGGAGGACGTGTATGAGGACATCATGGTCATATCGAAGAGCTATAGGAATAATTAACTTGTTAACATATCTGTTACACTTCTGCCGTGCACGCTGCTGCTTTTACTCGTGACTAAGTATTCGTGGTATTGCTACTTTGACAGTTTAAGTTAAAGACCTGAATATTCGTCCACCGCTGGGCGACCTTTCAGCGCATCAGTTAGGACGTGAGGTGAAAGCCTCAGGCATGATGGGAAGGAAACACGTACCTCGGGCAGGCGGGCTGGTGGAGGGGTCAAAGGTCAGACGGTGATGAGGACGTGGTGTTGAGGGAGAGAGCAGCGTCTGGTTTTATCTGTACGACGGGAAACAGGACAGAATCGTGTCTGTTCGGATGAATGAAGTCGTGACAGCGACGACACTCAGGGTCAAACACAACGTGTGTCGATGACTCTAAAGGCTTCTTTACTTTCCTTTTCCTGTTTTTAACACATTTCCTTCATATGATATTAAATGTCAAATCATTTAAAACAATGAGAGGCTGATGAATCAGCTGCACTCGCTTCTTAAGCCAAACATCCGTCTCACTGTTTCAGAAATCATAGAAAATAAACTTTTCCCTGAGTCAGCTGAAGTCCACGCCAAAGATCTGTGGTTGATTTTATTAAACATGTTATATAATAACAATAAATCAACCCTCATAAGCTCAGTGCTCTCTCTGAGAGCCTCGGAGTTATTTAAAAGCTATAAATCCACAATAAATCAAAAACAGCTACACAGTGAAATTATTGCGCTAATTAAAAGGAGGTTTAACGGGGAGCGACGGAAACGACAGCAGGGAGACAAACGGGTAGAAACTTCCTGTGTTACCAAACGAACACTGAACACACTTTAACGCAGCATGTCGACGAAACGGATAGAATTTAAGTTTAGAAAATAAATGAACCAACATCCTGAACAGAGTGAAGAAACAACAGTGCTGACGTCTCTGTTCTGAAGTTAGCATGCTAACAGCTAGCCTCCTGACAGCCCTCTGTACCCCAGAGGTGATATTCTGACAGCCTGTAGTTTAAAAGCAGCCAGTTCACTACTGAGTCTAATAATCAACAACATAAACTCATAAATGTGAAGAAAGGAAATATTCTGACTCCTATTTTCATTATAAACAGAAAAATCCAACCGTCCACCGTCTGAACTCCAGTTTCTGTCTCTGACTGAACTCAGACCAGTTTAATCTGCTCGTTAACTCGTCGCCAGACTCGCTTCATTCAGACTGGACTCAAACTGGGTCAGAGTCACCAGAACAGTTCTGGTTTGTCTCCACAGTCTCCTCTGGTTCTGTCCAAATCAATCCTCAGTTCACAGTAACATGTGGAGATGTTCTGTCTCTCCACGCTGATGATGTCCGACTCTCTCTCTCTCTCTGTCCTCTCCTGATGTGTCTTCTGTCCCCGGAGTCACAGTCCTGGTCTGTAAATCACCTCTGTAGTGTAAATCGCCTCTGTAGTGTAAATCACCTCTGTAGTTTAAATCACCTCTGTAGTGTAAATCAACTCTGTAGTGTAAATCGCCTCTGTAGTGTAAATCACCTCTGTCGTGTAAATCAACTCTGTAGTGTAAATCGCCTCTGTAGTGTAAATCACCTCTGTAGTGTAAATCAACTCTGTAGTGTAAATCAACTCTGTAGTGTAAATCACCTCTGTAGTGTAAATCAACTCTGTAGTGTAAATCGCCTCTGTAGTGTAAATCACCTCTGTAGTGTAAATCACCTCTGTAGTGTAAATCAACTCTGTAGTGTAAATCGCCTCTGTAGTGTAAATCACCTCTGTAGTGTAAATCAACTCTGTAGTGTAAATCAACTCTGTAGTGTAAATCACCTCTGTAGTGTAAATCACCTCTGTAGTGTAAATCAACTCTGTAGTGTAAATCGCCTCTGTAGTGTAAATCACCTCTGTAGTGAGTCCTCCGTCTCTCTGCGCTGACTCTCACTGTCATCTGAGGCCATGACCCAGCAAACTCCTGTCAGCTAACTGGCGCTACTTAGCGACACAGCTAAGTGATCTACCTGCTAATTACAAAGCCAAAGATAGCTACAGCAAAGAGTACAGTGAGAAGCAGTTAGCGGTTATGCTGCCACTATAGTTTTAGGCCTGCCTTTGAGTTCTGGTCATTTTCCATTACTGTTACACCTTTTAAGTATCTGCGTCTGTCTGCAGCAGAAGTTCTGGTTTCCCTCTCTGAGCATGTTTGTGTATCTTGATCACATGAGATGATTAATGAGGGTAAACTTGATGAGAAAACCTTCACTGAGGCTCGTTAAGAGTTATGGTATTAATTCTTGATCTGTAGCTTGACCCACAGGAAGAACTGTGATTAATTATGAGTTGTTTGTGAACGAAGTAGTTAGAAATTCTGAGTCAGGGTGATCAAACAAGCCCGACTCAATGATCCTTATTTTCCTCTTGGATCAAAGGATCATGTGTAAATACATATTTAAAGATCCACTTTCTGACAGCTCTGATTTAATGATAGTTTGCCTTTAAATTAAAGCTTAAATCACATATCTATCAATCACCACACAGTCCTGACTGGTGGAAAGATGGTTGAGATCGTGTGGTTAATTAATTACTGGAGAACAGTTGTGAAATGTGTTTTTAACCACGCCAGCGAGTCCGCTGGTCGGTTCACCACATCTGTGGTCGGATTAATCAACTCTTGGTGACCCTGAACTCTGTTCGTCGTCTTCACAGTGACGCAGCAGTCCAGTGAAATACACAAACAATAAACAAATACATTTTTTAACAATGCATAATCTCTCTTTACCAGCTAACTACCAAGTAACTTACAGAAGAAATAAGAAATAAATAGGAAGGTTTTCATGTAAAGAGCTGACTGATGAAATGCATCTTCAGTCCTTTAAGACCAAATGAGAAGAAATGTTAGCATGCTAACATGCTAAATTAGAATGCTAAACATCTGCATGTTGGCTTTCTCATCATTAGCATGCTGACTTTAGCATTTAGCTTAGCACAGCCTTAAAGGTTCAGTGTGTGGGAGAATCTCCTGTCAGAAATGATGTTTGTTTTCCTCAGTGTAAAATCACCTGAAACAGAACTGTTGTGTTGCTGTTACCTCAGAATGTGCTGGTCCACTTCCTGAGTCCGCCATGTTTCTACAGGAGCCCAGAACGGCCAAAAAACACACCGGCTGTAGAGAAGGCCTCTCATTAATTTAGTGTTTGTTAGCCATTACAGGGATCTGACACCTTCTGTTTAAGTTCTCAAAGCCAGAATGTTCTAACCTGAGGTCCAGTCGGGTCGTTTAGTCTGAGGACATTTTCCAGAATTGTTCTTGCTAACTTCCACTGGTTCTGTGCAGAGATGGGACCCGAGCCTGAAGGTGATCGCAGAGGGCTACGCAGCTAAATGTGTCTGGAACCACAACCCAGACCTCGAGGACACTGGAGAGAATCTGTACGCCGGCACCGGCTCTCTGGACCTGCGGGAGGCCCTGGAGAAATGGTTTCTAGGTGAGCGGGTTCATCAGAGTGCATGTTCTGCTTGTAGAACCAAAGATGTCTTCCTCTCATTATGCATTCGTCTTCAGCGCCAAACGGACTGAGTTAGAAACTATTTGATGACAAAGATGAAAAATGTAGCAGCTGAACAAGACCTAGTCCTGAATCCAGCCCAGGTTCTGAACCTTCAGGTTCCCAGGTTCTGTTCAGAGGAGAAACTGCATGTATGATGTAATATAATGTAACTGTAACTGATTCCTGCAGAACACCTGGACTACGACTTCAATAACAACAGCTGTGATGAAGACAAGATGTGTGGACACTACACACAGGTCACATACAACACACACACATACAGTATCTTTACACACAGGTGTGTCTCCGGACTGGATCTAAACCGTGTGTGTGTGTGTGTGTGTGTGTGTGTGTGTGTTACAGATGGTGTGGGCAGACACACACAGAGTCGGCTGTGCCTTCCATCTCTGTAACAACATGGAGGGACTCGACTGGGAGAGAGTTTCCTTCCTCGTCTGCAACTACTACCCAGCGTCAGTACAACCAGAACTACCAGAACTATAATAATATTTATACAATATCCAGCACTCTTAGTCTCTAGAACCAGTAATACCAGGTGTGCTTCTGTCAGTGGTACCGTCCTGCTGCACTACAGTCTCTGACAGCGGCAGGACGACAGCTCCCCCTAGTGGACACTCGTCACACCCTCCACAGTGTTCTGGATGTTAGAACTGTATTTTCTGAGGTTTTAACGCTGTGTCTGATCCGATGTGCTCTCAGGGGGAACTATGAAGACGAGAGGCCGTATGTGGAGGGCGACTGGTGCTCCAGATGTCCCGAGAACCTGCAGAACTGTGAAAACAACCTCTGTGGTACGACCCAGTCCGTCCTCCCGTCACAGGGACGTTATGTTAACACATATACGGGTCAAAGTTCTTCATAAAGGTTCATAAATCAGGCTGCGGATGATGTGAGAACAAAGTGGGAAGTTCAGTGTGTGTAAATGCTGCTGAAGTGGAGATTTGTGACAGAGTCTGAGATAAAATTAATTTTAATGTGAATGGTAAACATGGTAAAACGTCTAACGAGTAAATATGAAAACGTGAAAAACGTCCTCAGCTGATTTCGTACATTAAGACAGAAGCATCTCTTTGAATCTTTCTGATATTTTAAGATTAAGTATACAAATTGAGCCAGCTGCTTAATTATGCACTAGTTTGCATAAATGTAATAAACATTATTGAAATAAACATTATCATTATATTCTGGATGTTTTTCTTCTCCGGGAGGCTGAAAGAAGACACGAGAGCCTGAATCTCAGAACTGACAAGTGCATGAAATATTGTCATTCATTCAATTAATTATTGAAGATGCACTTCTCCTCCGGGTCACAGGAGATCACTAATCAATACTCCAGCACACACTGAGATAACACTGACTGTCTGATGAGCGAACTGTGTGTTTCTCCTTCAGCACCGTCAGATTGTTCGGTGTTTAATCTCCAACAGGCGTTTCTTTAAATAATCAGGTGCTGATCAGCAGAGAGTCCAAGAAGGTCTCTGCCATCAGAACCCAGAATCAGGCCGCTCTGATCACAGAGACACAAATATATAAACGTATAAAGTACAAAGCTTTCTCATAAAAAGCGGTAAATTCGTTTGATTTATACAAATATCAGAGTACACAGTCCAACAATGTCCTCATAACGAAGAACAAACTCATTCAGAGATCTTTAAAAAGTTTTGTTTTTTTAAATACCAGAAGAGAAAAAGTTTTAACACACAAAGTTCTGTAGTAATAAATAGAATGAATGTGTTATTGTTATCATGTGGTCGTAAAGATTGTTTTTCTTCTTCTGTGGTGTTTCCCAGTTGCTGACACAGTGGATGAGGATGATGATGAGCCGTGGACAGATGTGCCTTACTCCACCCTCGATCCTGGAGGGTATGAAGGTTCTCTTCCCTCGACAGCTGAGCCTGACGTACCGCCCGCCACCACCACCAGTGCTCCCAGTGTCACCACCACCTCTGCATGGGACTCTGAGGACACCCCACCACCAGCCACCCCCGCCCCGGGCACCCAGCCTCCTGAAGTCCCCTCCACAACACTGGGAAAGGAGGAGGAGGAGGAGGAAGACATGGTGGAGAAGGAGGAGAGGAAGAAGGAGGAGGCGACGAGGAGGGAAACAACTGAAACGATGGAGGATAATGAAGGCAGAAACACAGGAGGAAAAATACGCCACAACAACGGAGTTATGATGAATGCTGGTTCAGTAGCTTCACCCTCCCTGTTGTTAGTCTGTCTGACTGGGATCCTGACTCGGAGGCTGTGAGGAGGAGGAGGAGGAGGAAGAGGAGGAGGAGGAGGAGGAGGAAGAGGAAGAGGAGGAGGAAGCGGAGGAGGAGGAAGAGGAGGAGGAGGAGGAGGAAGAGGAGGAGGAGGAGGAGGAAGAGGAAGAGGAGTCAGTACGTCCACCTCACCTCACCACTCCTGCCTTGACTGCACATCTTGTTAATCTTTGGTAACAGTCTCTCCACGCATTGTAATATGGGTCAAATTAATAATTCACACTCATCAGAAAACAGCTGCCGTTCTCACAACATCTGCAGGTAGTCTGGCTCCAGATGTGGGTCACGTAACGTGTGCATAACCTGCTTCAACCTGCTCGGAATACAAAGTCCTGACTGCCACCCAGTACAAGTACTAAATCTGCTGCGTTTATTTACAGGAAACACTTTCACAGCATCAGTTCTGAAGATTTTATTAAACGCTAAGAGAAAACTGACACAAGAGTGATCGAGAGGAAAACAGCGGTTAATGAAATGAAGCATGTTGTGGAACTTTAAATCACCACGGCGTTTTCACCTCCTCTCCACCAGGTAGATGTTCAGATGGATGTCAATTTCACGTCTGTGTTTAGCCTAGCTTAGCATAAAGGCTGGAAGCAGGGGGAACTGTTAGCCTGGTTCAGTAACACTCCTGCACACACTTCCAAAGTGGATTAAAACGAACGTAAATGCGAAATCCACGATTTCTCTGATTTCAAGGAGAGTTATATAAAAATAAAATGTATTAGCATCGTTAGCATGGTTAGCATACAGCTTCAGAGTCCAGCGACTGGTTTTGTTTCCTCTTCTTCTTCCTGGTGTGGCCCAGATTATTCACTCCAGGCCAGCTGACCAACACGCGCCTGATTAGCATTTTATTTCATTTTCCTTCTGCTTGTGGAAACACGACCGCTGCGCTAACGTTAGCTGCCTCTGTTTGTGAAGATGGTTTGGTTGGATTCAGAACTCAAATGAAAGTTGCTCATCAAGACTCTCCACTGAGCCGATGTCATGCTCGTAAAGCTCGTAAAGGCTGTGGGAACGAGTCACATAAATACTGAACTTTCACGGTTGGTAATTAGTACTAATTGGCCTCGTTAGCGGACTCTGTGTCAGCTCCTGTTCCCATTTTTCAGGCCTTTTTTTTGTTTGAGTAAACACTTTGCTAGCGAGATGTAGCACAATCCTGCCTCCCGAGCTCCGATTAGTAGATCGTTTGTGTCTCCAAATGTCACTAAGAACAAGAGCTGATTCTGATTTCCCCTCGCTTCCAGTCTTTGTGCTAAGCTAGGCTAACCTATTGCCCAGATCTCACTTTGAACTGTAAGCACACAGAGGTTTTCCAGCCCAGCCGGCAGAATAACATGGTGTCATTTTATGTTTCTGCATGCCAGAGACGTCATACCACGTTCACATGACGCGTACATGAGCTGACAGTCATGTGGAGGTGGAGAGGACGGCGCTGATATTACAGCTGGGCAAGTGTTTTTAGTATTTGTAGTATTTTCTGCAAATCACAGATATGTTTAATCTGAACAGTTCAGATCTATCATACACATTTATATTTATACATTATCATACGAGTCATATCGCATTCAGGTGGAGGGGATGGTGGCGTGACACTGTTTCAACATCTGTAAGCGTGAACCGACCGGATATTTTCCATGAGACGTCGGGACGTTTATCAGCGCTGTTTGTGGCAGAAACACAGATATTTTAACCCAAAACATGATCTTTTCTTAATCCTGATCGCTCAGTTTTACGCCTAAACGTAGCCGGAGAATAAGCACAGCGTTGGTCTCGACATCAGTGTTTGCAGAAACATACGTTGCCAGATTTTCTCTTCTACTCCTTGTAAAAACGTCTGATAAGCAGATTTCCCCGGAGTGTTCCTGTATGTGAGGACGGGTTGAGGTGAATAAGCGTCAGTTCCCCTCCTCACCGCACATTGAGTCGTAGAGTCGATCATGAAGTGTTTTGTTGTTCAAGTGAAACCGTAACAACACCGAAGCTTTTCAACCACAAGCGTGCTTCATTTGAGACGCGGGATGCATAAAGAGTTGTGTTTGCTCGTGACATTTAACAGTTTAACACGGTGGGAACACACACAGCTGTAGAGCCGTTAGTGCTGGAACCCAAAACGGATGTGAGTGCTGTAAATTTGCTCCTGACGAGAGCAGTAAAGAGTCGGCCCTCTCAGATCGCCTCCTCATGTGTGTCAGCCGATGGATCGTACCTGCAGGGTGGAGAGATTTAAATATACAGCATCATCTCATGTGGAGGCGCCGGCAGGACAGATACAGTCAGAGCGGGATATTTTTATTGTGTTAGTGTTTGTTAGTGCTTTTAGGGAAATGCAGGAGAAATGATGGCTGAACGGTGTTTGTGTTGTGTCAAACTGACGACCCTGCAGCTTCTCCTCTCATCTGTACCACATATATCGACTGTACATCGTATACTGGAACTACAACTGGACAGAGTCTCTAATAACTGACGTGTCTCTGTAACACTGTGTTAGACAACAGGAAATTACCATAACTATCTTTAAGTACTTTAGCAATGATTGCTGTAAATGTCTGTATATAAGATTAATAAAGAAATAAACCTTGTTTCTTCCTTTTTCACATCGTATACGGCTCCTTTATTCTCCAATTAACCTCTGAAACTTTGTTCTGATTGTTCATCACTTTAATGAATCAGACGGCTCTTCTCTCCGTCTATTATGAAAGAACATATTTATGTTTATTCCATAAAGGAGACGTTTAATAACAAGGATTCAGTATCTCATAAATCATGAGAGATACTGACGGTCATATCGACGTAACAAAACAAACTGATTGTAATTGGTAGGAGAAATATTTAGACCGAAGCACCGCTGCTGTGTTTAATGAGGCTGGTGACGTGTGAAAGTGAAAGAGGAGAGGAAACAAGGAGAGGAAACAAGGAGAGGAGAGGAAACAAGGAGAGGAGAGGAGGGTTTGAGGAGCACAGACCTGTGGAGAGAGAAGATTTAAGATTAAAAGTTTGAGGTGGAAATAGAAAAAAAATGCGAAAGTGGAGCAGATGAGATGTGATTTAAAATGAGGAGAGAAGAGCTGAAATATTCATCGCTAACTGCTCTTACTGCTCTCAGGCTATTTCTGGTGTGTGTGTGTGTGTTCTGTGTTTTGTGTGTGTGTGTGTGTGTGTGTGTGTGTGTTTTGTGTGTGTGTGTGTTGCATGCAGCTCTTCCCTGCAGCTAAACAGTATTTCCGTTCTTCTATTAAAACGATCTTGTCTGATTGTATTCCTCTCGTTTGTCTCTCTCTCCGTCTCCTCCATCACTCTCTGCAGTCGAGTCAGATATATGTGTGTGTGTGTGTGTGTGTGTGTGTTTAAACCCTACACATGTTCAGATGTGTGTGTGTGTGTGATTGGAGGTGAAGGTTTGGGTTCAAAGCGCCTGCAGTCGGCTGTAAAGGTCATCACACACAGAAAGCTGTTCTTCGATTTTTTACCTCGAGTGGCCAGAAAACTGTGAAGTTTGTTCTGAGTCTGCAAACACTTTTACACAAAAACACATAATATCACGTCGGTTTCATCTCGTTTTCTAAAGATTATAACTCATTATGTATCATCTTGTACCACTTTACGCCAAATAAAATATTTCGGCTCATGTTAATTCACATCTGGCCGTGAACGTTGCTTCTTCTCCTTCGATAAATAACGTTTTTCTTAACAAAGGTTTACAGTTTGTTAGCAACAGGACACTCAAAAACATCTGGAAGTGGAAAATAAAGACGTTTCCTGCGTCTCAGTACAGAGTGAAGAACAGCAGCATGTTCACCCTGTTGAACAGGTGTATTGATAATTTATTGGCTTCTGACTCGCAAATGTTTATCAGATTTTTGTGTCACTCGTCACATGATGAACCAGATCCAGGTGTGTTGACATGTTACAGATCTTATCAGTCATCCTCACTCGTTATATGATTTGAAGGTGGGTGAAGGCATTAGGGACGAATCTCCTGCTATGATTGGTCGAATCTTCTTCTTCTTCAGGCCGTCCCGTTTCAAAGGAGAGGAACAGGACAATAAAATGCCGGACAAACAGGTTCAAGAACAGTTTTTACCCGAGAGCAATAGTGTCGCTGAATGCAATCAAGGCATAAAAGAATGTGTGTCTGACTGCAATAATCTGATGACTGTGCAATAATGAGTATGACAAGGTGTTTGTGAGTTGTGTACTTGGTATTTGTGTTTTTTATTATTTTTTTTTTATCCTAATATCAGTGTTTTTATGTTTTTATCTATAATTTACACTAATAAGGAGTTGCATCTCAATTTCATTGTACAATGAAAGTAAAGATCTATCTATCTATCTATCTATCTATCTATCTATCTATCTATCTATCTATCTATCTATCTATCTATCTATCTATCTATCTATCTATCTATCTATCCATCCATCCATCCATCCATCCATCCATCCATCCATCCATCCATCCATCCATCTATCTATTAGTGCTTGAACACAGATCAGGCGTGTGAACAACTAGTAAATGGAATTGTTAATCGAACACCTGGACTCTGGGTGTGATGTCGGTTAAACACATTCAGCAGGTCCAGCTGCAGTGAAAAACAGTGAACACAGTGAACACAGTGAAGCTCTGCAGCGCTGCACAGGATCTGCTGACCACCACACTAACAACCTTCCCTCAGGCAGGACGGCTGTCTGAGGGACAAAGTGTTGGAGGACAGAGAGACCGGAGAGTGAGAGGGAAAGACAGAAAGAAGAGAGTGAAACAGGCAGAAAAAAGAGATGGAGGGAGAGACAGAGAAGTGAGGAAGGACAGACTGGAAATACAGGAACGTTTGGAGAAATCAATTGAGAGAGAAAATGTGAAAAGATGAAGGAAGAGAGCTGAAAAAACTACAAAGAGGGAGAGAAAGTTAGAGAAGCGCAGAGACGTGAGCGAGGGAGCAACCGAGAAACAGAAACAGTCAGTGAAGCCAGAGACGATGAACAGTGACGTGGCCTCTGGCTGCCCCGGCTCACTTCCTGTCTCCTTCTATTCCCTCTCCATCCCTCCGTCACCCCTTCATCTAACTCTCTGCTTCCCATCCACACTCCTCCTCTCCTCTGACTGTGTATTCACTGTCTTGTAAAGCCCTTTTTTCTATCTATGAGGTGTTTTTATAAAGAAAACTAATGAACATCAGGAGCAGGGAAGCGACAAGGCGATGAGGTGCAGGTGGAGAGAGGTGGAGAAGCACAGGTGAGGGTGGTGAGCAGGGGAAGCACCTGATAGGCTGGAGGACGAAGGTGATGCAGAGCAGGTGTGGAGGGAAAATCAGGCAGGTGAGAAGCACACAGGAGGGGAAGACGCCACAAAAACCAAGAACACACACACAAACAAATAAAAACAGCAGGACCAGGACCGTCAGATGTGTTCAAAGACTACAAGGGAAAAATATCAACTGGAGAAGCTTTTAGTTTGTGTTCGTATTCTTGGCTACGTGTCTGTCACATGTTAGTGTGTGTCGGTGTGTTCAGGTGTGTTCAGGTGTCAGCAGGGTGCAGTACAGTCACATTACTTTGACTTGTATAACTCTTCATCTCACTCTGCTGTCAGCAGCCTCTCTGTTCTCTCAGATCATCACCAAAACAACCATCATCTCATTCTCCATACGGACAAATTAATGGACCAATTTTGTCATTTTGAGTGTTTCTGAAAATCCTACATGACTCAGGTTGTATGAATGGCTCTCCTCCATCTCAGGGTCAGACTTCTGTTCTTACGGATGTTTTTCATGAATGTATTTCAGTTCAAAGATGATTTATATCACACACAGGCACAAGATTCACTTCTTGAAACATCGATGTGTCCTCATACCTTCAATCTTTTACTCAGATTTCAGAATTTAGAAAACTAAAGTCCTAAAAATCTGCAAAATGTGTGCGATTGATCAGAACAATAGAAGTTATTGTTTTTAATTGTAGAGCAAAATATTTAGCCCTCTTAAAAAGCTTAAAAAAGTAACTACTGTACACAGACCTGTCTCCATCATCTTTACACAGACCTGTCTCCATCATCTTTACACAGACCTGTCTCCATCATCTTTACACAGACCTGTCTCCATCATCTTTACACAGACCTGTCTCCATCATCTTTACACAGACCTGTCTCCATCATCTTTACACAGACCTGTCTCCATCATCTTTACACAGACCTGTCTCCATCATCTTTACACAGACCTGTCTCCATCATCTTTACACAGACCTGTCTCCATCATCTTTACACAGACCTGTCTCCATCATCTTTACACAGACCTGTCTCCATCATCTTTACACAGACCTGTCTCCATCATCTTTACACAGACCTGTCTCCACCATCTTTACACAGACCTGTCTCCATCATCTTTACACAGACCTGTCTCCATCATCTTTACACAGACCTGTCTCCATCACATCTTTACACAGACCTGTCTCCATCATCTTTACACAGACCTGTCTCCATCATCTTTACACAGACCTGTCTCCATCATCTTTACACAGACCTGTCTCCATCATCTTTACACAGACCTGTCTCCATCATCTTTACACAGACCTGTCTCCATCATCTTTACACAGACCTGTCTCCATCATCTTTACACAGACCTGTCTCCATCATCTTTACACAGACCTGTCTCCATCATCTTTATACAGACCTGTCTCCACCACGTCTTTACACAGACCTGTCTCCATCATCTTTACACAGACCTGTCTCCATCATCTTTACACAGACCTGTCTCCATCATCTTTACACAGACCTGTCTCCATCATCTTTACACAGACCTGTCTCCATCATCTTTACACAGACCTGTCTCCGTCATCTTTACACAGACCTGTCTCCATCATCTTTACACAGACCTGTCTCCATCATCTTTACACAGACCTGTCTCCATCACATCTTTACACAGACCTGTCTCCATCATCTTTACACAGACCTGTCTCCATCATCTTTACACAGACCTGTCTCCATCATCTTTACACAGACCTGTCTCCATCATCTTTACACAGACCTGTCTCCATCATCTTTACACAGACCTGTCTCCATCATCTTTACACAGACCTGTCTCCATCACGTCTTTACACAGACCTGTCTCCATCACTCTTTACACAGACCTGTCTCCATCATCTCTACACAGACCTGTCTCCATCATCTTTACACAGACCTGTCTCCATCATCTTTACACAGACCTGTCTCCATCATCTTTACACAGACCTGTCTCCATCATCTTTACACAGACCTGTCTCCATCATCTTTACACAGACCTGTCTCCATCACCTTTACACAGACCTGTCTCCATCATCTTTACACAGACCTGTCTCCATCATCTTTACACAGACCTGTCTCCATCATCTTTACACAGACCTGTCTCCATCATCTTTACACAGACCTGTCTCCATCATCTTTACACAGACCTGTCTCCATCACGTCTTTACACAGACCTGTCTCCATCATCTTTACACAGACCTGTCTCCATCATCTTTACACAGACCTGTCTCCATCACATCTTTACACAGACCTGTCTCCATCATCTTTACACAGACCTGTCTCCATCATCTTTACACAGACCTGTCTCCATCATCTTTACACAGACCTGTCTCCATCATCTTTACACAGACCTGTCTCCATCACGTCTCTTCAGAGGCTTAGCTCCGCCACATCTTGACAGATGAGATGAAGAGGGAGAGAAATTCCCCAGATTCCCTTTAAAAAATGCTAAATTCTGATTTGAATAGAAAAACACACAGTAAACAAAGTAAAGATAATTTTGACTGAGCGCATTATATTTTTCAAAACGTAAAAATTCCTTCAGCCACGATAATTGTCCAGTGAAAATCTGATATCATGACAGTCATAATCTAGATCGATACAGAAGAACCGCTTTCTTTTAAGAACTTGCTGCCTACATTACCCACAATGCAACTTAGCCACTGAGTGACTTCACTGGAGGCAGTTTATCAGATTACATGCAGCTTCTTTTGGAGCCAAAAAACACTTTACAACACTTGTTTTCACACACGCAGAGGTACTGATCCAGACCAAAACATGCTTATTTGATATCAGATGAGTCTTGAATTAAAGCAGCCTTGGCGGAGGTATGCTCTCTGCAGAGTGCCAGTCTAGTTCATACCTATAATAATAATAATAATAATGAAAATGAACAGTCACACATGAAGTGTGTGTACACGTCCTCACCGTTTACTGACGAACACTGAAGCTCTCATTTTAGAAATTAAAATCATGACCCACATGAAACATAAAACGCTAAATCACACAGTAACGCACATTATGTCAGCACACACACACACACACACACACACACACACACAGTAATGTATTATCAGCATCAGTCGAGGCTGCGGGCACAAACGCAGGAGCAGGAAGGCGTTTTGAGACAGATGGTGACGAAGGGGGAAAAGGCAGCGTGAGAAGGGAAGAGAGACGGGAGGAAGAAGACGATTACATCAAAAAGAAAGAGAGAGAGGTGAAGGGGAAGAAAAACCCTGAATGGATGCTGAAACTGATGCTGCTCACAGCCAATCAGAGCATCCACCTCCCCTCCTCCGTGCATCCGGACTCTGCGATTGGCTGGAGAGGGCAGAGCTACAGAGAGAGGGAGAGAGAGAGAGTGACAGGAGAATAAGAAAGAAGAAGAAACTGTCAGATGAGGAGATCTCTGTTCTTCACACCTCCGTCTCTCTCTCTCTCTCTCTCTCAGTTTGTCAGCAGCCTCTCTGCCTCGCTCGCCCCTCTCGGTGCTGCTGCCATCATTTGCTCGCCCGTGTTGTTTCTCATTCCTGAGGAGAGAGAGAGGTTTAATGCGATGGACCTGCTGCCCACCGACTGCTATTACTGCTGCTGTTTACACCGCGGCATCATGGGAGCTGTAGTCTGCTCTGCGGTGCAGGAGGACAGCTGATTAGCCGGGGATTGTGGGTGATCAGAGTTTGGAGATGTGAGCTGGTGGGCGGTCGAGGCTCTTCAAACTCTCCCTCTCTCTTTATCTCTCTATTCTCTCGTTCTCTTTTCTCGCTCTCTTTAACCCTTTCTCCTCTTTTCCTCCATCTCGTCTCTTTCTTTCCCTCCTCCTCATTCTTCCATTTCTTTTTCACCCTTCATCCCTCCGTTTGTTTTGTTCTGTCCGGGGAGAAGTCAGGATGGGTTGTCGTCTCACTCGAGCAAAGGTGAGTGACCTTCTGCAGGTGTGTGTGGGGCGAGCGAGAGAGAGAGAGAGAGAGAGAGAGAGGAGAGAGAGAGAGAGAGAGAGAGAGAGAGAGAGAGAGAGAGCGAGGGGTCAGATAATAAGATGTGATGGGTGCTGAGATGACCTCCTCTCTGTTAGATCACTGTCAACATGCATCACACACACACACACACACACACACACACACACACACAAATATTGCTAGACCAGATAGTACCAGTGAACACAGACAATGATGAGGGAGAAGCCCTGATGTCTAAAGGCTATTATCTCTGTATATGTATATGTGTGTGTGTGTGTGTGTGTGTGTCTGTCTGTGTGTGTGTGTGTGTGTGTGTGTGTGTGTGTGTGTGTGTGTGTGTGTGTGTGTGTGTGTGTGTGTGTGTGTGTGTGTGTGTTCTATACAGTTACTGTAAGAATGTGGTGTTTTGTTTTCGCAACTGTAAACTTAACATTTCTCAAAGTGTGGATATCGATGGCGAAGGCATCAAACTTATATTTCAGGTGTAGGTGTGAAGTAACAGAGTACAAATACTTAGTTACTTTACTCCAGATGTTTCCTGTCTCTGTTCTCTGAGTATCTGTGTGACTTCTCCTCTCTACATCTGAACTTTCTCCTCCTCACAGCTTCAGAACAGCCTCGTTACTTTAGTTTGATGCCTCTGAGGTGAATTCTGGATTCTTGTTATTTCCCAGCATCAGCAGACTGATGTGGACCTATCAGAGCACATCACGCACGGCAGACGCAGCGAGACGAGACAAAGACGTAAAAGCCGTAAGAAGCCGTAAACAGACAGAGAGGGAGACTGGAATGTGGAGAAAAGGCGTGTTAGTGTCTCGTATCTGCAGAGAGTTTCTGATTTTCTCTCTTTGTTGCTGCTCGGGACGCTTTACCAACCCAACATGTGTCTGTTTGACGTCCTGGGAATGAGACTCAACAATCAGCTGTCTTTGTGGTGCGTTCAGGAACAGCTGGGACAAATCCTACTGATTCTACCTTTAACTTTAATAGTCTTTGAATTCTATTAATATGATGTGAGCTTCAGTTAGCTTTGACCACAAATGTCCTTCAGAGGGAGACTTTTTACTCTGAGACTCTGAGTACATGTCAGAGCCTGTAATCTATTACTTTACTGGAGGAAACAAGATGGATCAGAACTTCTACTTTTACCAGAGTCTGTTTGTACACGAGTACCTGAACGTCTCCTGGAGGACAGGACCTGTGGACTGTTGACACCTGTTGATTTCACATGAATTCGATGTGAACTTTTGTATGTAAGCTGGTGAGTTTTTCTGTTATTTCAAACAAACGTTATGTTTGGTTCTAAAGCAAACGAAAGATTTAATTAGATTTAATGAGAAAATGCCAGAGAAAAAACAAACCATCAACCAAAGAACGGAACTCAAACATGAACTATTCCATGTTTTGAAACCGTCACAGTTCTGTCAGCCGGCTGTATTAATCAGTCTGCAGGTTCTGTCTGTGGTTCTGAGGCGTCTCTGGTCTCAGTGAACGTCCATCTGTTCACTCTTGTTTCACCTTCTTCGCCTCCTCCATCAGTGAGGTTTCCACAGATATTCCTGTTGTCCGTTGTTACCTGTGGATGGTGACCGGGGTAATCGATGCCTCTTCCTCGCTCTGTTTGCACAACGCAGACGTGCTCGGTTTGAGAAATATCACAGTGAAAAGCACGTTGATAGAGAACCAACCTGCAGAGATCACACTGTGAACAGTCTACTGCTGGTTTAACTTGTGTCTGCAAAGCACTCATCTTGTTACATGAGTTAAGTGCGTTACATAAGTAACCCCGTTAGTTAAAATGAGTCGACACTGACTTTTGACTTCATGTGGGACACGACAGCAGCCTGGTGGGTGAAAGTCCAGCATGTGTTTGACTCATCCATCCACCCTGAACCTCCTCCACACATCCACCCTGAACCTCCTCCACACATCCACCCTGAACCTCCTCCACACATCCACCCTGAACCTCCTCCACACATCCACCCTGAACCTCCTCCACACATCCACCCTGAACCTCCTCCACACATCCACCCGGAACCTCCTCCACACATCCACCCTGAACCTCCTCCACACATCCACCCTGAACCTCCTCCACACATCCACCCTGAACCTCCTCCACACATCCACCCTGAACCTCCTCCACACATCCACCCTGAACCTCCTCAACACATCCACCCTGAACCTCCTCCACACATCCACCCTGAACCTCCTCCACACATCCACCCTGAACCTCCTCCACACATCCACCCTGAACCTCCTCCACACATCCACTCTGTCCCCCTGAATCCTCCTGACGTCCTCCTTTGCTCCGCTCTTTATCTTTATGGCCACTAGAGGACACTGCGTAACACTCAGCATAAAGCTGTGTCGACTGACGACATGTGAGCCTGCTTTCTCTCTCACAACACAGTTTATTATTTGAAAGAAATACTGATCTCTGCTCTTTATAGTTAAATAACCCGACAATACAACAAATGTATTTCAGAGTTTGTTGCTGACACTGCAGAATAAAAGTTAAAAAGACATCTTTGTTCTGAACACTCAGCTGAAACTGATTTTTATCTGCTTACTTGATTCATTATTTTTCAGACTTTTCGAGCAACAACCAGCCGTGCATGACTTCCAGTGGTGACTAATCTGCAGCGAAGCGAACAGATCGATCTTAAAAGCAAAAGCAGAGAACAAACTGGGCTTTTGTGCTCAATTATTCTATTTGAACAAAGCCTGAAGAGGGAGAACACGTTGTGAGGAGCGCTCCGGCGCCGCTTCAGACGCGAGTCCGTCGCTGGGAGTTGTTTTCTTGGAAAGTGTTTGTTTGTGGAGGTTTGCGAGCTCTCCTCCTCGTTCCTCCTCTCCGCTCGTTACAGCGCCGAGCCACATCGCAGTAATTGCTGTTAGTGGAGATGTGAGCTTCCTTCCCCTCGCGATAATCAGTGACAAAAGCTCGTAGCTCGTAGCTCGGCCCTGTTTTCATTTAGCGCCAACATCTCCTGGCTGAACGGCTCGGTGATCAAAAGGCTCGACCGGCTGCGGTTCGACGCGCTCTTTAGACATGCGGAGCTGAACAATCTGCGACGACGGCGGCAGGACGAATGTTTTCTGGCACATGTTCATCTCTGAACGCCGGAACACACGATTATCCGGCTACGCACGTCAGAGGAGGTTTCACCCTCCATGAATTGATGCTGCGGTGCACGTAAACAAACACCTTATCAGATGACTCTGTGGTGCGCGCACACACACACACACACACACACACACACACACACACACACACACACACACACACACACACACACACACACACACACAGTTCAGAGAGCAGCAGAACACTGGCAGAATAACACAGTGCAGACGGACAGACAGAGGAGGGAGATCATAACTGGATCTGATGGCTGCTGAGGTGACCCGATCTGTGAGACAGGCGTCACATAAACACACAACACAAGACATGAAATACAGTCAGCGCACAACACAGAGCTTTGTATAGAGCAGAGAGAGACAGACAGTAGAGGGACAGACAGTAGAGGGACAGACAGAAGAGGGACAGACAGTAGAGAGACAGACAGTAGAGAGACAGACAGTAGAGGGACAGACAGAAGAGGGACAGACAGAAGAGAGACAGACAGTAGAGAGACAGACAGAAGAGGGACAGACAGTAGAGAGACAGACAGTAGAGAGACAGACAGTAGAGGGACAGACAGAAAAGGGACAGACAGTAGAGAGACAGACAGAAGAGGGACAGACAGTAGAGAGACAGACAGAAGAGGGACAGACAGTAGAGAGACAGACAGTAGAGGGACAGACAGAAAAGGGACAGACAGTAGAGAGACAGACAGAAGAGGGACAGACAGAAGTGAGACAGACAGTAGAGAGACAGACAGTAAGGGACAGACAGAAGAGAGACAGACAGTAGAGAGACAGACAGTAGAGGGACAGACAGTAGAGAGACAGACAGAAGAGGGACAGACAGAAGAGAGACAGACAGTAGAGAGACAGACAGAAGAGAGACAGACAGAAGAGAGACAGACAGTAGAGAGACAGACAGAAGAGAGACAGACAGTAGAGAGACAGACAGAAGAGGGACAGACAGAAGAGAGACAGACAGTAGAGAGACAGACAGTAGAGAGACAGACAGAAGAGAGACAGACAGTAGAGGGACAGACAGTAGAGGGACAGACAGTAGAGAGACAGACAGAAGAGGGACAGACAGAAGAGAGACAGACAGTAGAGAGACAGACAGAAGAGGGACTGACAGAAAAGGGACAGACAGTAGAGAGACAGACAGTAGAGAGACAGACAGTAGAGGGACAGACAGTAAGAGAGACAGACAGTAGAGGGACAGACAGTAGAGAGGACAGACAGTAGAGAGACAGACAGTAGAGAGACAGACAGTAGAGAGACAGACAGAGTCAAAGAGTTGCTGCTTCTGCAGTATTCGGATGATAAAACGTGTTTCTGAGTATTCTTGGAATAGAACTGATGTTTGTTTTTGTTTGTTTGTTGTGAGTCTCTCTCATTGGCTGCAGGGATGATGCATCTGTGGAGGTTAGCATAGCAGTTAGCATCACATCAGCCTTGCTCACCTGCCTGCAGAGACAAAACTTTTATATCTTATAATACTTAAATGTTTCGTTCAGTGAGATGATCGTCACAGAGGACACCACAGATCAGGTTGTGCAGGAGAGGAGGACTTTACTTTTCTTTTCAGGTGGACTGTTCCTTTAAGACACTTAACAATGAGGTCTTGTGTTTACCACAGACCATATTGGAGGCATCTAGCCGGAGACATTTAAAAGAACAAACTCAGAGAAAAAGGGAACCAGAAGTGTAAAAATGCTAATTCACGTCCACATCTTTGGACTGATTCCTGCAGCACTCTGACTTCCTGTCTGTGGGCTCTCAGCTCTAAGCTCATTGGTTCCCACTGAAGACGTAAATCTTTAAAAACACCTCACAAATACACCGTTTCATTATTAAAAAACTGTCTGAGCCGAGGCGACAGCTGAGGGTTTGTCTCAGAGAGGATCAGCGGGGATCCTCATCGCGGCTGTTAGATCTGAATGTAAATGTTAGCGCGGTCTGCTGTGACAGTTCTGAGCTGAACACCACACTGGCTTTATTTGTCCCTGATGTGAGGCCGGCACAACGTGAGGCTGCAGGACGTTGTGTCGCGTGACGTAAAGAGATCGACAGTTTGACATAAATGGGTGGTGGTGAAGGAGTACCGGCTCTGTGTGGCC
Organism: Diplodus puntazzo; assembly: GCA_963678695.2. NCBI lineage: Eukaryota > Metazoa > Chordata > Actinopteri > Spariformes > Sparidae > Diplodus > Diplodus puntazzo. The sequence continues at coordinate 33,161,094 of OZ023165.1, forward strand.
TCTGGATGTACAGTACGTCTTACATCCTTATATAACCACAGAAGACCGTCGATTTAATAAAAGAGTGGTGATATTTTTAGTTTTTTGTATCGTTGTGCTGCATGCAACAGCCGCCCTGCACATACTGTCACCGTCAACACAGCCAAAACCTAAAGAAAACCACTTCGCCAGTTAACGATCCCATTTTCAGACTTTATGGGCAAATTTGCAGCGATTATAACCTGCAGGAATCACAACCACACTCATTAAATAGTCACATTTTTCTGTTCTTCCAAATCTTTGCAGAACAATGATAGAAAAACGTGTTTGCATCAAAACAAAGACTGCAGTTTTTATCATCCGGGCACCAGAATATTTCAGGGTTTTCTGAAAACACTCTCTCTCTCTCTGTACAAAAGAAAGTGTGACTCACTTTCCACTTCACCCACATCACTCACACAATCTATTTTCCTCCTGAATACTTCTGCCTCGACAGTCAGAGCAGGAATACCAGTTCAACTTTGGCTTTTAGAAAAACACGACGTAACAAAGGATTCATCAGTCCTTGTTGATCAATAAGCCTGGATGTCCTTCTTTTAGTTTTCAATCAAACACTTATTTGTGAGTGTTGCTGACATGAAGCGTCAGCAGTCCGTCTCAGACAGGATGAAGATTCAACCACTAAGTTCATCTAAATTATGTTTCTGTTCAGGAAGAGTAGGAATAAATCTGAGTTTAGTCCGTTTCTGCAAAACTACAGACTGAAAGTTTCTTCATGTTCCAACTTTAGGTTGAATTTTCTACTTCTCTCTCGTCACAGCGCTGCACTATGACAAATATCATAGTTTAGGGTTAAAATACCTTTAATTGTCTCCACGATCACAGAGAGATACCTGCTACAGGACAGAGAGACAGACGAGCTCCTCAGTCTAGTTTGTGTTTATTTGTCAGTGAACAGTTTGTGTTTGGATTTGCACTTTAGTTTCTACCTGCAGTCTTACATCTGATATTACGTGTTCGCAGCGCCGTAATCACCACTGAGGGCACGTGTTCTGTAGTTCTCATATCTTGATATATATATTTGGTGATATTTTGTAACATTATATCATTTAAATAAACAATTAAATATGATTTTAAAAAATGCTAATGTATACTTGACTTAAGTTAAGAGTGATTTCACTGCAACTGATGGAGATGGAGAGCGCACACTGATGTTTTAACCTTTACAATTAATTCAGTGTTTTATAAACCAATTCATTGTTTCTTAACAGTGAAGTCACTGAACTAAATCTAATACATTTACCATTTATTATAAGGAATAAGCTGAATAAATTCAAGTCGAATTGTCCACATTTGTCACTTTTCTTCTTCTTCTGTCACTGGCATTATTTCCTAAATGATTACTGATCTTGTTAAAAAGCAGATTTATACCACAGTCTTCAGAATGTTCTGGATGGATGGATGGATGGAGGATCATGACCTCTGTGTTTCTAAAATCCTGGCTTTGGCCCTGAATGTTTGGATCACTCCACAGGTGAACAGGTTGACCCGTAACAGGTGACGATATCGTGGGTCTGTGTGATAACGACAGTCCTGGAAAAGGCTCAGTCGTTCACAGGCGAGGGCGTCAAACACACGATGGTTCAGAGGATTTTACTCCATCAGGAGAAAAGTGAGCAGCAGCCTCACGAAGCTCTGCTGCATCCGACACTCTCATTTAATTCTGCACGCCGGCCGTGATTTTGTGCTGAGAACGAGGAGTGTCACATTCTGCAGAGTTTTGCACTTTGAGGCTGAAAATTGAGTCAAAGCTTCATAAAAATAAATAAATAAATGAATAAAATACTGAAAGAAAGAGAGACGGATACATGAAGAGGGAGAGAGAGGGATCAGTCTGCGTTACTGTCAAAGTGCAGTGGAGCGCAACTCACTTCTCCAGGGTACAGCACATCACTCTCACTCTCTGATTTCACTGTGAGTGTGTGTGTGTGTGTGTGTGTGTGTGAGTGTGTGTGTGTGTGTGTGTGTGTGTGTGTGTGTGTGTGTGTGTGTGTGTGTGTGTGTGTGTGTGTGTGTGTGTGTGTGTTTCTGCATGTATGAACTGGTTGTTTCTATACATGTGCAGGCCTTTCTGTATCCATGTGTGTAAATGTGTGTATGAGGTCTTGGCTTGTGTGTGTGTGTGTGTGTGTGTGTGTGTGTGTGTGTGTGTGTGTGTGTGTGTGTGTGTGTGTGTGTGGCCCGAGGCCCGGCACACACAGTGTAAAGACTCCGGTGCTGGTCCCGGGGTCACGGAGGGCTGCTGACCTACATCCTGATGCTGTTTGGACCGGGTCTCTTTAACTTCACTGCATCTTAACTTTCACGCGTGACGTTATCACACAAACCACCGCTATTATAGTTCATCATCGCTCAGACTGAATGTCCTCGAGGGCGCGAGCTGTCCTTTTATGTACCGAGCTGACAGGATGGTGACACACTTACATTTATGCATGTGAAAGCTTCTCTGTTCGTCCTGAGCTCTCTGATGTAAACTCACAGCTCTCCTCGTGTGTTATCAAGAAGACACATTTCATTATGGTAATTATTCAAAAGAGTCGCCGCGATGCTGCAAGTTTGACTTTTGATTAAAATGTCTTTATTTGCTGTGGTTTGACTAGTGAGTCTTGATTTTTTTCATTTACATAATCAAATTCTTCTTTATTCCTCTCAGTATGGAGTGTGATACAACTGCCACAACGTATGCGATCACACCCAGGACACGTGGTCCAATTTAAATCGTTTATTTAAAAAAAATGCCACTGGAATGGCACACAGTAGAGTGCGTACCTTCACAGTCAGTGTATCTTGTCAGAAACAGGTATTAAACAACAAAAGTGTTATGGTTATTTGATTTTCATCATAAAGAACAAAAATTAAAATACAAGATGTGTTTTTTTTATCATCGTCGAAAAGAATGATTGAGATTTAAAACGAGGCCGGTCATCTGCAGAATTATTAATGTCCCATTTTTCCTCACGAGGTTAGCTGAACTATATGAATATACCCTGAATGAGGGTATTGATTGCAGTAATTTCATCCTTAAGTTAAAAATAGCTCAGTTGAATCATCTCACTGAACAAAGTTATATATCTTTGGCATTGCTGTGTAAAAACAGAAGTACAACGTTGTGAAGTAAATGTAGAAAATAATACAAAATGGAAATTCTCAAGCAAAGTAAAGGTACATCAGACTCACACCTACAGTGATAAGTAGAATAAACATGTTTTTCACAGTGAAAACATCTTAATAACTGTTATTGATGATGTTTTTAAAGTTCATCTGCAAAACTTTCAGTTGGTTAAACCAGCCTGAGCATTATACAGTCAGTACAGTAAATATTCCTCCATTTCTAAATCCTGCCTGTCGGCTGTCTGGTGTTATGTGTCACAGAGGATCGAGCGTCTGCAGAATTTGGTTCCAACACTAATTAATATGATGAGAATGCGAGGAAACAATCAGCGCTGCTGCGGTTTAGCTGAAACTAAACCTGTAAACTCCTCTCTCCTGCTCTCCAACTTACACATAATGGCTCAATCTTTTATCTTTTTATATAAAGAGGGTGTGAATCATATGCCACGTTATGCAACACAATTGTAGTCAGGCATGCCAAAAAGTTCGAAACCAAAGAACTGACTGACCTTGTTTTGGAAACTAAACTCCCACTTTCCATGTGTGCAGCCTCCGTCCGTTATCAATACTACACGTGATATTGATAAGATGTTGTATATAAATTCTGCGAACCCGCCTGTGACCGACCTTTTTTAATAAAGATCAATCACTGTGGAGACATTAATTAAATTGAGCTCTTTTTCTAAACTGTGATCTGATCCGTTTCCTCTCGTCAGGCCAAGACTCACGAACCTTCTCACCACCATCGCCGGGAGGAGCTGCACTATGTGGATGAGTATGGCCAGCCGATCACCATGCAGGTGGAAGGACGAAGGAGCCACGGTCACAGGAGGCGGCGGTCTCGATGCGCGATGGAGTGTAGCGCCCCAACAGAGCGACACTGGGAGGCGCTGAGAGCCATGGGGCTGATGGAGGGGGAGGAGGGCCAGGGAGACGGCTACAGTGCGGGGTAGGTGATCTGGGAGGCTTCCGGTAAAGAGTTCAGGGTTAAGAGGACATGAGTGTGTGACTGAGGTGGTCTCAGGTAAAGGTAAGGAAACTGAGAACCTGGCAACAAGCTTTTCTTATTTTTGATGTTTATTTTTGTACAAAGTATTATTTAGCTTTGAGTAAATAAGTGCAAACAGAGAATAGTAGCGCTGCCACTACTAAACCGAGACACAGACGACAAAGATTGAAGATAAATATGGAGTCTGAGGAACAGACTTCAGAGTGGGTAAATGCTTGTGACTGAGGTGGTTATTAGGCCTGGGGTAAACAGGATTTAATTTCAAGTTGAAATGGGGTGAAATGTTGGACTTGTGATCAGGATAAAGACTCGCGAGTGACGGTGCAGATAGGACCAGGGTGCGATCTTGGACTGTTCGGTAATGTTGACTAAAGACCGCAAGCTGTGAATACTGGCTGATGAAAAAGCTGAAGATGTGAATTGCTGGCTTCAAAAAACAAAGTTTGGCAAGACAAGATGTGGAGTATCTGAAAGCTGAAAGCACGAATAGAATACACAGTAGTTTTGACCAAGAAAGCCCTACTTCGATATCGCTGTGGCAAAAATCTTTTAGGGATGAGGATTGGTACCAGAACAATGAGATAACAACAATGATATATATTGCCCAGCTCCAAGTAAGAGTTCAGAAGGTTTGGGAAACAGATAATGGGCATGTAGTAACAAGTAAGGTAAACAAATAGTATCAGGTTGGTTAGATACAAACTGGGGTAAAGTAGGTGAAAGGACCAAAATTTTGGGATCAGGGTTAGGTCAGATCTGGGGACTTCGATTAAGGATGCCTCGCCAGGTAAATAATTAGGAAATTCAAATAGGAAATAGGAAACCCAGTCGCAAGAAAACATTTTGGCAACACGTACTTTGAAGTAGTTTCTTTATGCTGCATTTTTACACACATTTAAGTTGAATTTCATCACTTTGGAACTATGGTCTGGGAATATGGGAAAAGATTGCAATTGGGTGTAAATGGTTAGAAATGGAGTAGGAAGTTGGGACACGGGTATAATTTGGGAACTGGGATAAAATTTTGGAAGAAAGGTAAAAGTTGTGGACTAGGGAAATAAGATGAGACCAGCGTAAAAGTGTACAAACAAAGTACGACTCAGGGACATTCAAGAGAATCTCGGAATGGGCGACAAAGAACGGCACTGCAGAAAAAGTTTGGCCATGGACAAAAATCAATGGACTCAAGTGAAAGGCATGGAAAGAAGACTTCTTATTCTGCCTATTGATGACTCAAAACAAGGGACAGCAGTCTTTATTCGAATGTTTGGATGCAAGTTCAGCTTGCAGGGTCAACATGATGAGCATCGAGTCTCTTGGCGCGCTCATAAATATTCATGAGTGGCAGGTCGTTCTGCTGAGACAGCTGTCAGTGCAACACATGCTATAATTATATGTGTGGATGAAGACTATAAATACTCATAAAGCAGTTTAGACATTATGGCTCATACCATGTCCATTCATGCACATCTGAACACCAAAGAGACCTACGTGAGGCTGATGGCTGACATTCTCAGAGAAATCTTTGCTTTATGAATTCCTTTCTGACTGCTTCCTCTACACAGGCCTTACTATGGTCACATGACGATGTCACCTGACGTCTACTCTGCCAATAGTCGCATGATGATGACACCTGATGTCTATCAACCCAATGGCTACCTGCCCAGATCATCAAATGACCAGCATCTGGGTAACAGCTACCTGCCCAGCGTCTCCTACAGCTTAGATCACCTGGACAGACTGGACTACCAGGTGATTACGTTGTATAATATTCTATTCTGTTCAGAATTTATGCTTTACGTGTGTTATAATATATTTGATGAATAACTATTATATGCGAAGAAACAATAATTTCCATTCTTGCCTTTTTGTGTATTCCAGGGTCCAGAAATGTTGCCCTACCAGCCAAACTCAGAGAGCTGTCTGATTGGCTGCTACAACACAGAAGAGATGGAGCCGAAGAATTTCCCTCGACAGGTAGTGGCAACTGACCCAAAATAAGTGCTAAACAGAGGCAACTGGACTTGCTTGAGTACTTTCATAGAAACTCAAGCAAGTCCAGCTGCCTCCGTATAGCAGTTGGATATGCCATGAGCTGGATGACTGAAAATCTTGATGGACTCAATAATATATAGTTAATAAATCAAATTCAAACTCTCTCTTTCTTTCTCTGTAGTCTGACTACCGTCCTCCATGGCGGTCTGATCGTCATCTTGGATACCTCCCCCTCAGTGAGCTCGACAGCGGGCTGGGATGTGGCCCTGACAGTCCGCACCATCGGATGCCCTTCTCCGAGGCCGAGACGGATGCCATGTCATCGCTCCCGGGTCACACCCCTTCCTCCCAAGGCTCCTCCTCCTCCTCAGAGTCCCTGATCTCCTCTGAACCCAGTGACTCAGGCTTCCACAGTGTCAGCACAGGGGAGCACAGGCGACTGCATAAGATCCACGGGAGCCACGCCCACCGACAAACTCACCATCTCCGATCAGGCCACTCCCCTCGGGAGCAGAGAGGACGCTGGGATTTGGAGTCCATCCCTGAGACGACACCGATGACTCACTCTGCATCCCGCTGCACTGTGGGTAACAGCACGACCACAACAGTTCACTTCCACAGAGCTGAGAGGAGTCCCACCTTACCTCGCCACCGCTCGCCACCTTCCCCTTCAGCTGGTTAGTAACAATCTACAAATCAACTTTTGCATGGCCCTGAATGCGGTATTTGATGGAAGGAGTACATTCAAATGAATCTCATTAACCTTGGTCAGTTCTGTGAACCATCAATGTCTTTGTGGTCTTGTTTAACACCAAGAAGCTACAGGTCCCTTGTTGGGACATTCCCACAGTGTGAGGAAAACCAATGGTGGTCCAACATGGCATGTGTTTCACGACAGAGTTCAGAGTTTTTGCTATAATGGCTAAATGAGATTTATGTATTCAAAAATGCTGCATAGTACCGAGGATCTGATGACTTCTTTCTGTCTGCAGGTTGTCGCACCGAGCCCTGCCAGCGGAGGGCACTGTGGTTGGAGCAGCAGCAGGGAGGAGGCGGGACTGTAGAGGCTCCGGGGCGGAGTCGGACAATAACAGATTTGAGTGAAGGACAGCGCCGCCGCAGGGCCAGCCACCCCAACATGACAGATCCAAACGCTCTGAAAAACCAACTCCCGAGCAACCAACCTGGGCCCGCCAGCAGCACGCTGGGGCCAAGGAGCAGGGCCAGTTATCCTAGTAACTGGCCCCCCAACAATCACCTCAGCATAGACAGAACCAGTCAGACCAATCATCAGAACGGACTGAGAAACAGCCAGGGCACAAACCGGAGCAGAGAGGAGGACTCCCTCTCAAAGAGTCCTGGATCTGGCTCCAGTGGAGCGTCGGACTGGCGTGGCGTTCAGACTCTTGGGAATCGTATCAGCAACTCTAAAGGTCCCTCTGCTCCTTTCTACAGCACACTGGGAGCCCCACAGTGTGGTCCTCGCTCTCCACCCTCTCCCCGCTCCAGACTGTCCAATCAGAAGTCAGTCAGGAACCAGCTGCTCAGAGCCCGAGCTTACCGATTGGCCAGGGAACGCAGTGAGGTCACAACAGATGAGGAGGTGCGAGGAGAGGGGGACAGGGATGGCATGGAGGATGTGGACGATGGCCGATGGGCGGGACGGTACTGTAGCCGGAACGAGAGAAGACGCCACCTGGCGCTGTCAAGGCAACACAGAGAGAGGAGGGGAGGGGGGGAGGAGCAGGTCGGGGGACTGCAGGGCTCGATGTCGTCTCAGACGGTGCTGGAGCTGAGCCACATGAAGCAGAACCGGCTGAGGAACAGCAAGCTGCTCGATGATTGGACAACTGTGGAGGAGCTGCTGACTCATGGGACACGGGTGGAGAGCGACAATCAGTTATGTCCCAGTCCTTTGTTATCGGTTACTACCGTCTGATGGGAAAACCTCTGACACACTGTTGGTTACTACCCATTGATGGAAAACTCCACTCTGACACTCAGGCCCAGATTCACTGAAGGTTTGCGTGGTGAAAAGTGCAGATGTAACGCGTACACACTGAAATCACTGAATCAGAAAGACAAGTATGTGTTTACATAAAATTGGTCATGGTCAGCAGCCATCAGTCACATTTACATCACATTACTGTGTGTCAAGAAGTGATCTACAAGTTCACAAACGACACAGACACGAACAACAATACAGCAGTACACTGGTGGACTGGTTTTATTTGCCACAGCAGTTAATGTCAGATGTTCAAAAGCCGCTTTGATGGCTTCATGTTGACTGACAGCCTTCAGTGTCGTGAAGCTGTGATTATTTGCCCAGATGAGTTTGCTAACAAACTGCAACTTATTTAGCTTGCTAGCTGCACAATTAATTGAAAAAAACACTTGAAATGGGAACAGGACTGGGAGAGCTGCAGAGGCGTCCTGGCCTACAGCTCACAGGGAGCTCATTACTGCAAAACCACAGATAAACTCGAACTGAACGTGTCTTTTTTGTGGCAAATTCACGTTTGTTTCGGTTGAGTTTTCTATTTCTCTCTCATCACAACGGCGTGCTTACGCTCTGCTTACGTTTAAACGCACAAATACCAGCCGGTTAGAGTCGAGGTCGTCCACATCAAGAGCAATAACTGTAGCGATAACGACGTGAGCATCCACACTGATGAACAACAATGTTCTGATAACAGCAGCGCCAAGCAAGCACTGCTCCAGATGTGTCAGCTGCTCAGGTAAATGGATACTGATGAGCTGTTTCTGCAGTGAGCTGCACAGAGAAACAAGGTGAAACCCCCCCAGGACATGGTTTTATTAAATTCTTCAAAGATGAGGTGTCAGAAGAATTCAGCACTCTGTTAGGAGAGTTGTTGTCTTTTGAAGTGTAATTCATACATTTAGCTCATCATAGATTATCCAGGTGATTGTTATGAAGGCTTCAAAACAACCTTCAGAGACTCCACCAGCACTAAAGATTGTTCGGCGATATGTCTCAGGTTGTATTAAAGATTGCATTATGAGACCATCGTGATCGTGTCTCCTCAACACCATCCATTTGCTTACATAATGGAGGTTAGAAACCAACATTATAATCACTCCCATGACAATCTTTAGCAGGAAAATTTCCCCAAATTCAAACGGATTGACTGACCTGTGAATGCAGATGATTCTGATTCGCTGTCAGTGTTTCTATCGTTCTTCAAATCGCTCTTGAAGTGATCACGGTGATATCGTTCGCCACTGTTAATATCGTTATAGTTGTGACTCCACCATCCACTACAACACATTAAACCGCTACATGTGTAGTTATTGTTATAGTTATTGATCTCTGTGTGGACGGCCCTTTAGGAAAACATCATGTTTTGGCTTAAAATACCTGTGTTAGTCGTCACGATCACAGACGGAGATGAGTCCGAATTCCTGTGAAAATTAGCCAAATTTAACGGCACAAAAGCAGCTGGAAATATCTGCAGGTGGAAAATATCCAGGGGTGTGACTCAAACTGTGGTCAGCTGTTTGGCAGCCTTGTTGGATTGTAGTCACGACACCACCTCCACCTCCACCCCCTCGACCTCCTGATGAGAAAGCTGGTTTATAATCATACGATGTGAAGGTGACACGTTTGGTACAAATGTTAGCCTCGGATGTATCTGTGGTTTGCAGAAAAGAGTTAACAAACATTATGTCCTGCAATTCTATTTATATTACTGTGTGTTGTAGTCTCAAGTTTCACCACTCTGCCGGTGTTATTTTGCACCTGCAGTTATCACCACATCATAATGTTTTGTTTCTCATTTTTGGGGTGTTGCTTGGTGATTACCGCTAGCTTAAGCGTACAAAGACAATTGGGGACAACACAGTAATAAAAAACGCATTCAGAATAGTGCTTTTCACAAATACTTTGGTGTGAACTTGATAAATCGCACGCTTTTGTCTTTGTGATGAAAACAAACATCAACAGCTTTATTATCAACCTAGCTTAGTGTTATCGTGTTGTTTAGTGTTGACTTTGCATCCTAACTTGAGAGAGAACTAACGTATAGCTGGAGCAACGGCCCGCAGAAATATAGAAATATATATATATATCACAATCAAAAACGTTAAAGAAACAACACACCGTATCGAAGGTTATTTGCTAGAAAGAGCTGCTGAGAGACAGACGACGTGAAGCTGAAGAACCAGAACTACGAGCTAAAAGACGCCAACAATATTTGGGTTTATACTCGTGTCTGGTGTCCTTCCACACTGCATTGTGATTCTCTGTGCAATGTTTAAATGAAAAAAATATACATATATATATATATCATGGCACTAATATACTCTAAAATGGATGCTTGCAAACTATGACGAAATTAGCTTAACTTGTAAAAATATGATTAAATTTGACCCGAGCCGCGATCTTAGTGAATCTGGATCTCAGTGATGTTATTCACAGTCTGACGAGGAGTTCTGAATCACTTATTAATGTGTCAGATCCTCTTCAAATGGGTTCAAAATGTGAAGAACAATAGAAGAACTGAAACAGAAATCCTTTGTATGACAATCTCACCGACCCTGGAGAAACTGACTGAATCTGAGCTGAGTTTGAACCAACGTGACCGTCTGAACCAGCGCTCGTTAAAGAAATGAGTTTCTGCAGGATTGGACACCGAGGAGCTGCATGAGCTGCGGACTCATCAGTGCTAACAGACTCACTGGACGTACCGGTCGGATTCTTCACACACCAGACCGGCTGTGACTGGTCTGAGATCATCACACCATCGGATGTGTTGCCTTGTGGAAAAGCGTGTTCGTCTCCTTTTCTGGTTTTACTGCCTTTGTTTCCGTCTCTGTGCCATGAAATGTCGAGGTGGACTCTGAGATTACTAATCTGTCGGGACGCTCTGCTCGCAGGATTTCTGCACCTTTATGATCAAACAGCCTCTAAACCCCCCGAGACGCTCGTTCACCACACGTTTGTTTCTTCAGTCACCACTGTCACCGGGAGGTTTCACCTGGGAGTGTAAATAAATGATCCGCTACAGAGAGCTCACAAGTCTCCACCGGCACCGCGTGCAACCGGGTTTCTATCTGGAAAGACTTCTACTGGTAATCTGCTGCATTCAGTGGATTTATTGCTTTGTTTAGGAAATGAAAGTTGGCCTGTTGAGCTGTATTTCAGAAATCACTTAAAAAATAGTTTGACATTTTGGGTAATATGCTTAATGGATCTCCCGTCGAGCGTTAGATATATATCTATTGTGTCCATGTAATGAATATGAAGCGACAGTTAAGAGACAGTTAGCCGAGTATAAAGACTGGAAGCACCATGAAACAGTTCACCTGGCTGGAACCGCCGAAAATATCAAAAACACTATGAACTATGTCTACTGTTACAGTGAAAAGTGAAGTATATTATCTAAGTTACAGGTGAAAAAGCACTGCGATAACTTAAACAAATACTGTAGATAGATATCATTAGCAAGGTTACCTAGCCACATGCTAACGTGGCAACATTTGGTGCTTGGAAAGCTGCAAAAAAATGAAAAGAAGCAGTGAAGCTCAGACCTGATCACTGAATACGACTTTTAAACCACAAATCAGACGGACACCAGTTGACCAGTTCTACTGTGTTGCTAGGCTAGCTGACACGCTAACCTCGCTATTTACAAACACTTACGAAAGGATCAAAAACGCTTAAAATATGATACATAAAAAAACCTGTAAACTATGAACACTTTATACAAAGCGAACTGTGATAAGCGAAGTATTTCCTACAGACGTATACTGGAGATAAACAGATTACTGTTAGTGATGTCAGCTAGCCACGTGCTAACGCTAGGTCGCTATAACTCCTTAAGATTTGATCACAAATCAGAGAGAAGGATGAATTGTTCTATTATTCTACTAGCTGACAGGCTAACCTAGCTGTCTAAAAACACGATTTACAGAAACAAACTTTACAAAGCGAACTGTGGTAAGTGAAGTATTTTAACTAAGTTCGGGATGAACTTAGTTAAACGTGGAGTCGAGCATATTTTACAAAATGTCAAACTGTTCCTTTACTTTATTTCAGTTCCAGACATTTGCGAAAAACTAAACTAAGGACACCTGAAGTGATGAACACAGTGACGCCACATACCACCACCTTCAGCTACGAAAACAGACATCAGCAGCAAATTCAACCAAATGAAGACACATTTTTATCTTTACATGACTGAACAAGACTTTAATCCAGCTCACCTGGTTCACCTGAGTGTGATAAGTAAAGGACGACACGAGGACGTCATGACGAATATCTAAATCTCTGTTGTCTCGTCACAAGGGCTGCTATAAGCCAATACAGAAGGCAGGTGTGGTTGGATTAATCAGGGTTAAATGTTATGATGTAATAATGTGTGATATGATGAAGCTGTTCAATGCAATTTTGTTAAAAATCAGAAAATGTCCATTTATTTTCATATTTTGTCGAGTTTAGGAAGAATTGAAATCCTGAGAACGGTTCAGGTCACAAAGATGGACTCATCAAATGAATATATTTAATGGTTTCTTTTTCTAAACTGTGTGTGTGTGTGTGTGTGTGTGTGTGTGTGTGTGTGTGTGTGTGTGTGAGAGAGAGAGAGTATAAAGTTTGATACAAACTTGTTGGTAGTGTTTAGCCAAAGATATTGTGTAACTTTGGTTCGTGGACAATCTAGAAGAAATATCACTGTCTGATGTAAAAGTATATTTTATAATCATATTTAGTTTTTTAATATACTTTATTCTTTATTTTGCCTCGAGTAGATTACTTCTGGTTTTTCGCCAACATCCCGCTTTGCTCGTGTAAATACATAGATGTGCGTGAACAATCTGCCGTTAGCATAAACAAGCTTTATTACTACAGTCTGAACCTAGCATGCTAACTCCTGATTAGCACAGAACAGCACAGCATCCCACTGACTGTCCAAAGAGTTATAAGTGCTGAAGTCACATATAACCTGATCTGAGCCGAATAACAGGCATGGCGGCTCGCTGACTGCAGAATCTGACTGACGAGCAATTGGACTCAATAAATATGAATAAATCTGTGCAGCATGCAGCCGGCTGACTACGTATCTTAGCTTGTTCCATCTGTCTGTCTGAGGAAAAAGGGAAGTCTTTTAATAGAACTCTTAAAAAAGGGAAATTTTGTAAATTTCAGATATTTCATTTCACTGTGATTCCCCCGAAACATTCCCCCAATGTTTCCATCTGTTTCTTTTGTTTTTAACATTTAAGGGTCGTCGTCTTTTCTTTTTGAAAGTCAGATAAAAAGATGGATCTCAGTCTCACGACTGCGTGTTAAGCTTGAAGCTGGAGTCAATGTTGTTAGCCTAGCTTAGCATTTTTGACTGAAAACGGCCGGAGACGGCTCTGTAGCCACGGAGGCCAATCCATGTGATCACGTCTCGTTGTTTTATTTCCCATTATTTTACGAGCATCACAACGACCGTGAAATGACTCGTTTCACAAACAGAATCTGAACAGTTCGATCTGATAAGTCTAGAAGAGACACATGATTAAACCTTTTTATCTCTGGGCAAGTTAGTGGAGGCCTAAACCAAAATTTGGACCGCACAATGTGGAAGATCCAGGAAGTCCAACTTCTTTGGCTTCAGGCGCCTCCGAGCAGCTGTCAGTGATCAGGACACATCCATGGAAACATCTGGTCTGCTCAGAGTCACGGGCAACTCGTCAAACCCTGACGCTTTGGGACAGCAGAAATCCAAAAACAGTGTCAGTGTTTGACGTGTTGGAGTGAGACTGAAACATCGACCTGGTTAAGAATTTGACCTTTAGACAGATGAGAGACAACGTGTTCATTAGAGACGTTAGGAGGCGTCAGGCTCACAGCCGCCGCTCTTTATGCTACGCTAGGCTAATTCCAGCTCTGTTTGTTCAACACAGATACTAGATTAACTATCCTCAATTCAGACAACTGAACACTTTTATTTCTCTAAATGTTGAATATTTCCTTTAGAGAGTTCATCTGAGAGGTTACCTGAATTCTGAAAAACTAACTTTACATTCGAGACTCAGCATTTGTTTCTCGTCTTTAAGATAAACTTCAGAAGGTGAAAATTAGATGTATTTCGTTCAGAAACTCGTCTCTTGTCATGAAACTTTAGGGCGCTTGAGATTACGTTCTTCAGGTCGTGTGAATCTGGTCCCAAGTCTTCAGTTCTGACTGTTGTCGTTAGTTTCAGGGCTGAGTGCAATAATCAGAGGTGTAGCCGCGCCGCCGGCCTGCAGTCTGCTGTCGTCAGCTCTGAGGGATCGCGTCCGTCTCGTGCTCAGGTGTGTGTGTGTGTGTGTGTGTGTGTGTGTGATGAGCTCACGAGCAGACAGGTGTGATGGGTCGGATTATATTACACTTCTTGTGTTTCTGCTTGTGTTCATGCACCCTGTGACCTCACAAATGTACACCAAGTTTGAATCATGATGTCGGTGAACACTGTCGGCCCGAGCAGCCGCGGCGCCTCGATGGAAAATGTAAAACAATGTCAGTAAACTGTGAATATTTAAATGAGTGTGTTGAGTCCAGCCTTTCTTTAAAATGGATTCTGAAGACGTTCTCTCACATTCTGTTCTGTCCTTCAGCTCATTAAAGTCAGAGCAGCGGAGGCCGACACGTCCTGACGGTTTGTCTCCAGTACAGCTTCATTAGACGCCTCTCGGCTCAGTAAAAAGCTGTAATTTGACTTCTTCAGTGAATAATTGGTGATGGTGATTAATAGGCCTTTTGTACAGGAGACATTCTGACAGCTCACAGCAGGTGTCAATAACATAATGAATGTTGGCTCAATTTTATTCAGCTGCTTCAGCTTCAAGGTCCTGATACTGTGCACGCCGGCTCAGCGAGCGCTGACGAGGACGGGTTAAAAAAGGACCACGACTGACTGAATGAACGATGACGTCCGTGACTGTGAGACTCGTCACATCAGGCGTGCGGAGCGACGAGGAGGCTGCAACCGTCCTCACAGAAACACAAACGTCTGATCGGGCAGCCGCAGCGGTTTAAAGTAAACCTGTCCTTCTTCTTTGGAGGTTTAATGGCGCCGACTGGAGAATCACCTCCACCTGCAGTTTATCTCCACCAACCAGTGAACTCATATCAACATAAAAGGAGTGGAGACGTTCCATCACAGTTTATTTTCCTGATTTTCAGGAATGTGGTTAAAATCACAGCTACAGCCTACAAACAGGCGTCATGCCTTCACCTCTACAGAGTAATGTTGACAATAATTCAAAGGTTTAATAGTTGCATGTGATGCTGAGTTGTGAACTCTTGCACATATATTAGTCAGTGTTGCGTTACACAAACTGAACTCCTGTAAATTATTTTGGGGATGCCGACAGCTGAACGTGATCGACCAGCGTCACACCTTCACACTTTAAACACAGACTTCAACAGGAAGTAGAAATAATAACAGGATTGTTTCTGTCCTGGTCCGACACAAAGTCGTCCCTGTGAACAGACCATAAGAAGTTAACGGGTCGGTTCCTTCAGTTTGGACCAGAATTTAAAAACGTGCGACAGATTAAATCCTGGTTTTGATTCATCTCCTGTTCGTCATCGTTCTAAACTGAATGTTGACTGACAGCGTTCCTCACTGACGGCCATGACGGCTCTTCAGAGCTGCTCCGTGACCGTTTCTATAGCAACTGGTGTTTCTACGGCAGCTGATCTCTCAGCTCCTGGCCTCGTCGCCATGGTGATGCTTTGTGGAGGACGGTGGGACGCTCGTCATCATCATCAGCAGCAGCAGCAGGAACATTACAGCACCTGGACCGACTGTGACTGCAGGTGAGTCTCCAGACTGATCTGAGATCAGCGTACAGCCGGCGTGGAGGGTTTAAAGAATAACAGTCTGTCGTGACGCGTCAGTGGAACACTGGACTCCACTGAGCCTCCTGGTGTTCTGCTGGTCTGACCCGAGGAATCCGGCAGTAAACTGCGTCATCGCCTCAACTTGAGGTGAAGCAGGGCGACCTCTGCTGGTCGCCACACGGAACTACAGCCAACCGGACCTGTGCAGTGAACTCATGGTTCTGTTCCCACTGAACCCGTCCACCTGTGGAAAGGTCCAATCAGGTGTTTCTGGAGCTGCTAACCGCTAATTAACGACATAAATGACCAGATTTTACAAGTGTTCCTTTAGATAAACGTATGAAAGTCAACAAAGACAAATAAAAACTTACATTTACTGTGTTTGTACTGATTTCAGTCACACGGCTTCACAATGTTTTTTGGAATAAGTGTTGTAAGTGACAGATTCAAGAAGTGCTGAACACTGACTGGAAGAACCAGCATAGACCAGCCCCAAAACCAGCACCTGGTGCTGGTTTTGGGGCTGGTCTATGCTGGTTTTTCCAGCAGGGGTGTTTCCGAAAGGTGCTTCACCTCCACACACACACACAGGACTGATCTGACTGAGCTTAAGTGACTTAAACAACTTAACTCTTTATCACCCTTAAGTTGCCGTCACACCATCCTCTGTCCCACGAAGCCGCCCCGGCACCTTCCACCCGCGGAAGAAGACGTTACATCACGGCTCCGACGGGATAATAAATAAAAATAGAGGTGTAAGGTTGGAGGAGTTATTCTGGGCGTCCTGCAGGCAAAGGTCTGGCTCGTGTTGCTTTCTCATGTTTGTGAAACTCTCCTCGCTGAATCATCAGTATAGAAAATCGAAACAGAGAGAAGAGAATATCCCAGATAAAGAAGAAGTCAAAGGTACAAGAATTAAAACACTGGAGGTAAAAAAAATGCTCTTCGTAGAAACCTCAGATTCATTTAGACTCCGGTGACGAGTTTTCCACAGCAGATATTTAAACGTGTCACAGGTGGAAATAATCAAGTGAACGACGGCTGAAGTCTGATTGTTAATGTTATTTATAAAAACCTGTGATTCACCTTCTCGACAGTTTTACAACAACACAGCAATCTGAACGTGTTCTCATTTGTTAAGTTGCCATATTTGACAGACGTAAAGACAGTTGTAAAGTTTTTGTGTTTGTGTTCTGAAATGATCCAAAATGTTTCCAACAACCAGAGAAATCTGTGGTTTTGTTCCAGTTGAGAGACGACTGCTGGAGAAAAGTCTTTTCTGTTTCTACTGGACAACAAAGCTGAACAAAGTAAACCTGGAACAGGCCGGAAACACAAACAGGAAACACGTTCTGAAGTCAGTCGTCTGAAGTGAACGCAGACGGAGACGATCTGTCCTGTGGGTGAACGAGAACAGCAACAAACACATTCTGATCGGAATTTAACACAAAAAACTTCCAGCTGAGAACGAAGAAATCAAACAAATGTCTGAACTCTCCTGACACGTGATGTGATTAGCCTAGCTTAGCATAAAGACTGTAAGCAGGGGGAAACTGCTAGCCTCGCTGCATCAACAGAGAAAACAATACAACACGTAACATCTCCACAGCTGACTCGTGTTCAGCTGTGTCTTCACATTGATCCACAAACACGGAGCTACAGGTGAAATAAAGGAATAACGACAGAGGAAAAACTTCTTTGTAACAAATTTATTCCATAAAATATACTTGAAAATATACTTGAATGTCGCTCTGAAGCAGCGCTGCAGACGGGCTGCGTCTCACTGAGAGCTGCTGAGGAACGATCAGCTTCAGATGTTCGTCAGCGTCTCAGTGGAAACGCAGCCGAACACAGAAACACAATCACAAGATAGAAAAACTATCACGTATTAAAACGTAAGATTCTGATGCTGCAACACATCTTTCATCTGAACTGGTTTTATATAAAAAAGGTCACTGGTTTGTAATTTAGAAATATCAAGCTGAATCTCCAATGTGATGAACCTCAGACTGCTTTTTGTGAAACCGTCAGAATCTTTTTCACTTTTCTGAAGTGACCATGATACCATGACAGCCTTCAGAGCTTCTGAGGATTAAACAGACGAGCAGCAGTGACATGAAGGTGCATTTAGAAACAGTCCACACATTAAACACATTAAACACATTAAACACATTGAATTCATTTCAATATTTGTCGTTTCTCGACTGGGATCCAAACCAGCAGGAAAATTCTTTTGGGGTAAATATTGAGCTTCATGCTAGAAACACACATAATGTAATATTGTTGTTTTGTTTCCCTATCAGGTGATTTTTTAATCCAAATTTAGTTGTTATTTTTTAATCTCTCTGAGATCTGCAGGACTGAACCTCGACACATTCGATGACATGTTCAGAATCAAACTCAATAAACGAGTTCCGACTTGATGATTTATGAAGTTTGTGCAGTTAAAGTGTTGAATCAGACTGTATGAACATCCGTCCTGAGTGATCGATGTGATCTGGTGTCACTTCCTGCTATATATGATAAATAAACATCACTGAGACAAACAGACTCCATGTTTCTACTCAAAGGCAGAAAGAAGTTCATGTAGAACATTTGCCGAATTAACAAGAAGGTCCAAATAATGCAGAATGAGTCAGAGACAGAGTTTCACAGAGTTTATAAAGTGTCTCCAACTCAACAACTCACTAAACTGACACATTTGTTAAGGGAGTCTGGGGACTTTCTCCACGGGGACAAAGAAGGAGCCTATATTGTTTCTTTTTGTGTTCAAACAGCTTCTAAATGTTTCCTACAAACTCTTTAAATCGCATCATTTGTTAAGGGAGTCTGGTGATGGTGTGGCTGGATCAGTTGAAACAGACAGAACATCAGCAGCTACACTGGAAGGTGAAGAGAGACCAGACATGAAGCAGACGGAGGTCAGAGAGAGAACGAGAGATCGGATCTCAAAAGGTTCAGCAAGTGGACTTTTCCAGCCGTCTACACGGGATCAGATCCCTCAGGACAGATGTTAATATCCGGTCTGAACAGCCTCAGTCTTTCAAAGTTTTCTTGCATTATTTTTACTGGCTCTAAAAGTTTAATTTTGGTGTCAGCCTAGAAAAATCAATCAAAAAACCTCAGTAACGGAGGCGGCAGTCGTGCTGCCGTTAGAGAAAGTCAGTTTGGATTCAGCGTCCTGTAACGAGCTGTGTGATTAGGTCACAATGTTCTGAACATTTCAGGACTGTTGGCTTTGTGTGGATCCCCTACAGGGTCAAGTAAGAAATACAAATACTGATGATACTTTCTGTAAACAGAATAATGCATTTTTTCAGGACGCAGAGAAGAAGAAGCAGAAGCAGGAAATGAGAGAGCTGCTCTGAAGAAGGCATCGCAGTAAGGCTGAGTACATGTCGAGTATTACTGTAACTGTGCAGATTGTTGTACGTCAGTGAGGAGACGACAGGTGTCAGCAGCTCGTCTGCATCAGAGTAACGTAATGTTAACGCTCATTCAATCCACCCGTCAGATTTAACTCTTTATGATCTTCCCTGTGTGTGTTTTGTCTTTAATGACGTCGTCTCATCCCTCATTAATCGCTTGTTTCACAGCAGCATTAAAAACCTCGTTCTTAGCTCTTCTCATCGAATCATTTCCTCCAAACAGACACAAAAAACTTTCAACCTATCAGATTAAAAATGACATTCCTGCTCGGAAGTCTTCACATCTATATTAATCTTTTATCCGGTCTCCAAACCACACGCAGAAACATATTCATCACTGAGGAGCAGCAGATTTGTCCATGAGCGTATCTGATGTAGCGCTGAAGACTGAAACAGCCGAGTGTGAGTCAGCTGACGTGTCTCTAAGTGCTTTAATGGCTCCCGCTGATAAAAGGTTGCCCGGTGATTTAATGCCTCTCTAACTGTTCACACGCTGCAGCAGACACACAGCGTCCAATCAGATCGCCCGCTGCAGGAGAAAAGAGCCAGGATGCTGCTTTCTGCTTTAAAAAGTGCAATAAATACGTTTCTCCCTAAAATCTAAACTGGAATCTTAATCTCAAAGTAAATCCTGTAAATAATCCCCATAGTAATAATAATAATAATAATAATAATAATAATAATAATAATAATTATCTGTTAAAAGTTTTTTCAGATTTCACAGAAAAGTGCTAAACAGACACGCGTGCATCACAGTTTCCTTTCTGAGGCAGCTGGATTCACAAGATGCAAATCCATCTGTGAAACTAATCAGAGAGAGAAACAGCTGATCGATTGAAAACAACAATGATTATTCTCGTAGGATCAGAGTGTGACTGGAGTAAAGACGTTCTGATCTGACGCATCAGAGCGCCGACCTGCTTTAAGGCTTCAGGAGTGACTGAACAGATGAGTGATGACGAGCGTTACGGCCACTGAGATTCTGGAGGAGTTTCAATATTCTGATAAAAGAAGTTTTAAAATTGAGGAAAAGTCAAACTATGATGAATAAATAGCCCTGTGTAAGATAAGATGATGATGTGTTAGTGACGGTTTGTAGTTGTCAAATTCAACAGTGAATGTTAAACTGTAAAATATAAGTATGCGTCACTTGATTTCACTTTGATAAACACAGTGAAACGTGTGTATGTTTATTTCTGCTGATGTATCAATACTGCCCTAAAAAGCCAGTATGAGTAGTTCTGGTGCCTTTATTTTGAAAGTGTAACCAGACTATAATGATTTCTTTCTCCAAATGTTACAACTATTTTCATCTCAGCTTTCCTTTGTTTAGTATGTTTTTGCGAGTCTTATGAGAAATATGTAATATATGAGTGTATTCAGAAATATGATTTTCTCACAATGTATAAAATTAAAAACAATTCACTCTTGATATCAAGACTTTAAATCTCTCAGGTGTTTTTTCGGCCGCAGCGCTCGTCTCGTAGCGTATTGATTGTACTCTGCAGTGTGTGTGTGTGTGTGTGTGTGTGTGTGTGTGTGTGTGTGTGTGTGTGTGTGTAGCTAGCCCTCCCCCTCGCTCTCCTCCAGGTTGTGTTTGACCAGAAACTCTTTGATGGTTGGCTGATTGTCTAGCCCCGCCCACTGCTCCTCCATGTGTCGCAGAAGCTCCTCCCACCGGCGCTTGTCTCTTCCTGTCTGCCACGACAGCCGTACCACCGCTCGCAACAATGGCAACAGAAGGGGGTGTGGCCTGTCTATACGCTGCTGCGATGAGTCGTGCTGGTCAGTCTGTGGGCGGGGCTCGTCTGTGAGTGGGAGGGGCCTGTCCTCTGAGGGAGTCTCAGTCTCGGCAGGTGTCAGAACACGCAGGGCGTGGTCACAGTGATCCCGGGCCTCCTCCAGCTGGTCCACGTCCTGGAAACAGCTCGACAGCCCCACCAGGGTAAAGAACCAATGGGAGGAGGCCGGGGGAGGGGCCTGAGCCTGGTTGTCATAGTAACTCGCCCAGCCCAGTTTGTGTTGCAGTCTCTTGGCGTTGAGCAGCGGACCCAAAGCCTCCTGGTACCGTCCCACCCTCAACGACACAACACAAACTCAAACTACCAACAGTGGAGCGACAAGTCGAGAGAACTCAGAAGTCTGTTTATCAAAAATACTCACAGATGGAAAAAGACAGAAGACAGCTACTAGTCCACGGCTCGACTACTAACGAGTTTTAAATGAATTTCAAACAAATGTCAGAAATTAAAACAGCAGCTGTTTCTGACTCACAGTTTACCTCCATCTTTAACTTTAAGGGTAAATCTAGCAAGCAAGTAAGGAAACTGCATGTAATCTGTAATTCTGCTGCCTACATTACCCACGATGCAATTCAGCCACTGAGTGACATCACTGGAGGTAATTTATCAGATTACAGATACATGCAGCTTCCTGCACGCTGATGTGGAAAACTGGTGGCATTACCCTTTAAGTAAAACTAATAATACTACTGTGTAAAAATACAAGTATAATTACTATCAATAAAAACTAGTTACAAGTAAAATACCTGCAAATATTATCAGCAAGTACCAAAAGTACTAATTATGCAAAATGGCACAATTCAGAATCATATATATTATATCATATAATTGTAAATACATACTTCTTGTGATGTCTCATCTTAATCTACAACAATCATCATACATCAGATTCTGTTTGTTGATTATATTTTGTATTATTGATCAGACTTGCATGTTATTGTAATATAAAGTAAAAAGTGCTTCCTCAGGAGGCGTTCAGGCTCGAGGCCCCATCGAGGGAAACTAAACAACCTGCAGCTGTATTATTTCTTCCTCACCTTTAACATTTATATTGATCTCATTCTCTTTTCAATACTTTTACATTTATATTGTATTTATATAATACTATACAACACAGTTTCATATGTGTTACCTGATGAGCAGCTGTCCGGCCTGCAGGTCGGTCAGGTAGAAGAACTGCCGGACACACAGCGCCCCCCGCAGGGTAGAGAGGGAACACAGGTGGTACAGGTACTGTTCGAACGCCCGGCTCCTCTTAGCGATCGTCTCCGCCGTGAAGTTCCTGCGCAGCTTCTTTCCTGCAGGGATTAAAACAGGAAGTGAACTCTCACCGCTACAGCAAACAAGAACCAGTCAGGCAGCAGAACTCACGTTGATCCATCACATCTTTATATTCTTTTTTTTTCTTTTCAATGAAGACTTTCCGTCTGTGTTTTCACCCTGCCAGGCTGCGGATTGAAACCACCGACACCCGTGAAAACAGCCTCCCCAGCTTCACGCTCAGACAGCTGACAGATTAATTTCTACTTACGTGGGAAACAGACGCGCTCCATCTGGTCTCCATGGTTACGGCGCAGCGTGGCGTGGAGCCTCTGGAAGTCAGAGTACCGGCGGGTGATGATGGCCGGCGTCTTATCGCTGCCGCCGGACTGGATGACGTGGATGGTGTACAGCTGCAGGGAGACAGCGACAGGCTGAACGGTCTCGTGTGGTTTTCTGTGAGGCGTCTGGACTTTATGTTTTTATTGATGAACACAGAAATCTTTTAAATATCTCCCTCAGGTAGGAGTTACTCATCCTGCACAACTTTTAAAGAAGTAATACGTGAGATGAACCTGACAGGGCAGGTTTATAGAGGTGGTGCATTCAAGTGCAGTCGTAAAAACGAAGTAAATAAATAAACGATGTAAATAAATAAATTTGAAATAAATCAGAAAAAAGTCCCTGTGTAATGATCCTGCAACACACACACACACACACACACACACACACACACACACACACACACACACACACACACACACACACACACACACTCTCTCTCTATCAGCATCATCAGCTGTTTGAACTCACCACATATTTGGAGGAGCTGTCCTGAACCACGCTGGCATCCGTCACCTCGAACAACAGGTTGTCAGTCAGTCGCCTCCCGGCGGGGGTGGGGCTTCCTCCACCCAGTCCACGGAGGCTCCTCCAGCTCTCCTGAAGCTGCCGCGTCAGCAGGGAGGTGGAGGAGGGAGAGGGGGCTACTGGAGACACGCCCACAGGACTGGTGTCTGATCAGGACAGGTGAGGCAGGGGTCAGGTGAGACAGGGGTCAGGTGAGACAGGGGTCAGCTGACTCGGCAAGTGGCTTGAATCTACTATACAGTAACAAGCAGAACTGGAATCACAACTACATGACCTCATTTATTAGAAACAGATTTGTTCTAGAGTTGCAGAAGAAAACGATAAAAAACTGAATATGTACCAACAATATTGTGAATTAAATTGTCAAAAAATTGAGGCGCTCGTATGGGATCGTGTTCAGACAGGACATCATGTCAGGTGCAGCACAGGTCGCTCATTTTCCATGAGATTTAAAAAAACATTTCAGATTTTATCGGCACAGATCAGACTGTGTCTCCTGGTTCACGTTCCAGTAGTAAAATTCTTACTCAGGGTCTTCGTACAGGTCCAGGTGAGCGTCCTCCATGCTGCCTCTAAGACACGGACTGTTTTGCCGACACCACTTAATATAAAGATTATTTTCGTTGTTGATTTTTGCACTTGGGGACGATGTAAAAGAAACTTTCCCACACATGGAGCACAATATCTAACAACAACTACTACTCATGAACTGGTGTCATTCATCAACTTAATGCGAACAACTTAAAACAAGTCTGTGGAGTTTAATCTGACCGAAAAAGAAAATCATCCAAGAACACTCGTATGAACTAATATCACAGTTAAGACTGTGAAAATGTTCATTCGTGAGTGTTCGTGTTAATAGGCGGAGCTCCACCTCACCTGCGCTGCTGAGCCCCTCCTCCATCGACTCTCCCAGGAAGTCGGAGTCACTGTCCAGCCCCGAGCCTTCGCCCTCGGCTCCATCCTCTCCTCCTCCTCCTCCTCCTCCTCCTCCTCCGCTGTCGAAGCACAGCGTCCCCCCGAGCCGATCGGTCACACACTCCTCCTCCTCCTCAAGCTCCGCCTCCCAGTCACCCTCTTTAAACTCCTCCTCCTCCTCCTCCTGGACGCCTCCTGCTTCCTGCTCAGGTCCCGCCCCCTGACCATCTTTGAACAGCGAGCGCTTCAGACGGTCCAGCAGCCGGGACGCCATGACGCCGCCTGGCCACCGCGGGGGGGAGGGGCTGAAGACACAACAGTTAAAGCTCATTATTCATCTAACTGGGCTGTAAATATGGGGAACATTTCCACACAGTGTATAATTAAAGACAGCTAAAGTGCTGAACTTGTTCATACGAACAAAAACAGAGAGAAACATTTGAATGAATGAAAGAATAGCGCTTGAGAAAGAAGCTCAAAATCTGAGGGGTTGTCAGAGAGAGAGGAAAGAAAAAATGTTAAATAATAAAAACAGGACAAAGCGCGAGGTATAATCCGACACAAACATCTGATCTCATCCAACATATTCACAATATTATCCTGATAATCATCAAAATACTCTTAAAACTAAAATAAAAAAAAAGGAAACAGAAGCTTCAAAATAAATCAGGAAGCAGCTGCAGGACTGTTCTTCAGTGAGCTTTTACGAGCCCTTCATGTGA
Source organism: Diplodus puntazzo (assembly GCA_963678695.2). NCBI lineage: Eukaryota > Metazoa > Chordata > Actinopteri > Spariformes > Sparidae > Diplodus > Diplodus puntazzo. The sequence continues at coordinate 33,186,083 of OZ023165.1, forward strand.
ACATTCACAATTATCCAAACAATGTAAATTCACCATGATCACCGATGAAACATTTCACTGTCCCGTCCCCACACAGGGACCCGACCACACAGTGACTCACCGGCTTCATCCTCCGTTTGTGTAGATGTTGTTATTTGAAAAAGAAAAGGAACACAAATTCCAACAAATGTAAGTTGTTCATGTGCAGGAAGTCTCTAGATATTAAAGATATTGTCTCCTTGAAGCTGCATTCAGAGGCGCTGCTGAGTGTGATGAATCCTCGGGCATCAGATCTGCACTTACACTGCAGCTGTTCCAGCATTTTAGGCATTTCCGATACTGGTGTCGGTATCGGAACAATCCTGGTACTTAATTACTTTCCACGGCGGTCTTTAGGAGAAGTCTTTAGGAGACAGACTGCTGCAGAGAGCAGTTTCCTCGCCTGATTAAAGCTGTGTGAAATCGATGTGTACTGAGAGCTTTTACTCCACATCATCCGGTGCAACTAAAACAAAAGAAAGAGGTACGAGGTGAGTGGACACGTCTCTGATGATGATCAGACAAAGTCACAACAGACACTCTTCATTTATGCCTCCATGTTCCCGGTAAAGATTAACGGACGTTCACTTCAACAATCCAGGTCACTGAAGAAACTCTCCGGTCACATTTCAGCTCCACAGACACGCTGATCTACATCGGAAACAAGCCGGCAGAGCAGCAGCAGGCTGAGCTGGCTCCGGTTACAGAGCTGGCGGCCTCTCTGAATGGAAATCATGTCACACATTAATAATGCAGCAGCTTGCTCAGTCAGCCTGCAGCCAGGAGATCCGCACACGGCGAGGCGTCAGCCTGCAGAGCTTCACCGGATCCTTCAGTCACGCATCCAACATTTTCAACACGTCAGGTGTCTCCGTTTAGGAGGACAAACACCTGGCAGACATCACAACAGTTTGTCTTCCCTCCAACGCAAAAGTTCAGCCTGACCTGCCGGAAACAAGCGCGAACCTCCGACCTGCTCACACAACACACAACACACAACACACAACACGTACCACAGACACGTCGCACCTGCGTCTATGTTGCCTAATATGTTCCGATATGATAAGTCTGTTTCCAGAGATCATAATTACAGATGCATGATATGGATAATTACCAATAACTGATCACTTTCTGCTTGTCGCGGCTGATACAGATAATAAGATAATCAATAAGTTCATAACCTGCAGTTCTTACACAGCTGAGATGTAAAGAGAAAAGACGGATGATTTAATATTCCATCATCATCTTCATCGTCTTCGTCTCTGTTTATTTGTTCTTTACTGATACAAACAGCCGCTTCATGTATCAGAGTTTGTGAACGCTGCACTTTTTAAGCCAATGAAAGCAAACTGGCTTCAGATCAGCAGCTCTGTTCATCAGCTGGAATTTCACAGATCCAATAAATATATAATAAACAGCTCAAGTTCAAGTTTAAATAAAAACCTAATAAAAAACTTTGTTCATAAAGAACCTTTCTGACAGAAGCTGCAGCTCAAAGTGAGTCAGCTGTCAGCACCTGAGTTAGTCAACAACACCTGTTTTAAATCATTATGGTATTATTCATAGCATCTTATTGAAAGACACAAAACTAGTCCTAATGTTTCAATAATCTGACCTACATCTTTTATTCATGAAGCTAAATGTATAAAAACTTCACCAATCTTTATATTTTGTTATGATGAAATCCCACTTTAGAAGATCTCTCTGTAACGCTTTCATCCATTTCTAGTTGTATCTAATTTTCCTATTTCCTTTGTTCATGATCACTTGCCTGTTTTTACAATATTTCATTGTCTCTGAATCAAAGTTTTATGTCTTCTTTTAAGTGTTAAGATGTGTTCTTTAAACTGAAAGTAATCGTTGCCCTTTGTGGAAATATTGAGGCAAATCACACACACGTTTTGGGAACATCATCAGATAAAATCGCTTTGGGAAAATGTGCATATTATAACGGAGAGTGTCTGACATATGTAAAACCTAGAGGAATGTAAAGTTATGTAGCTTGGAAGAATAAATGATTAAGTCACTGGTAGTGATGGAGATCTAACCAAGATACTATTGATCACAAGTAAAAAGGCAATAACAACAAACTGACACCGGACTGATGAGACGTCTGTGATGGAGACGCTCTTCAGCTCAGACTGAGACACAATACTTTTACCAGTAAACTGAAGAAATGGATGATTTATGACACAGTGAGTGAATGATGTCTTCATGTTAACATGATGAACTTGTATTGTTATTTTATTATTATTATATTATTAATGCTTGTTGTTTATTGATTGTTTTGTACTTGATGTAAGGCGACTTTGAGTGCCATGAAAGGCGCCATCAAATAAAATGTATTATTATTATCATTATTATGTATACTTCCTTATTAGATAACGTACATTTGTAACCATGACTGTTTTATTTGTGTGGTTATTGTTCTCTTTTTATCGTATTTTACTTTGTTTAATATTTCATAACCTTCTGGTTGTACATGGATAATGATTTTTGTTACATACTCTGTGATGTCCAATAAAAATAAGAGTTACACATATTATAACAACATATAATTCAGTATGTATAGGCTATATATATTTATGATACGTGTGTGTATCATAAATATAAATATTTATATGGATGCATCATACATATATGTATATTTAAGTATTTTTAAAAAAGAAAACTAAACCTTGTTTCATTTAATTTTTAAGGATTTAACGAGGCGTCCCTGAAGGTAGCACACCGGTCAGTTAACAAGTCAGCTATAAATATTGACGTTAGCTAGCTGGTTAACACTCTTAAAGTTAACATTATTAAAGTAATTAACTGCAGTTATAGATAAACATCTTAATGAAGTGACTGAGGAGATAAAGGCTAGCAGCGTTAGCTCCATAGAAACCCGTATAAAGTTAGCGAGCAGGCTAACAACTTTACTGTTTCTACCTGTGACTGTTTATAATGGGATGGTGACATTAACCGACTAGTTAGTTAGCTAGCAGCTAAAGTTCACTCACTAACTCACTAACGAGCGGCTGAAGCTCGTTCCGACGGATCCAGTTAATCCTTCTCAGGTAAGAAGTTTAACTCTCAAACTGGCAGACTAAAGCTGGACAGTCCTGGTTCTGTTCGGTCTGAATGAAGACGGGGCTGTGGCGCTAACGGCTAACACCGTTAGCTCACAGCACTACAAAGTTAGCACGCGAGCTAACAAGTTAGTTTGCGGTCAGTGTTTCTGGTCTTCGTGGATCCAGAACTCCTTCAGTTGTGACTCACTGAGCACCGGGACGTTGGGATCACTCACCCTGGGCTCAACGCTGACTGTCTCCGCTCCTGTTAATCCATGTCAGCGGGGGAATGTAGCGCTTGAAGCTCCGGTCAGGACCTCCGGGCTGGACCGTCCTGCTGCTGGTTGTGGGGTCCACAGCTGACTGACCCTGTCCCGGATTCCTCAAACGATCCCCGGCTACAGCCTGCAGGGGGAGGCGGGACCGGCCGGAAGTCGGACAGGCACCATATAAGGAGATGCACTGCTCCACACGGGACAGCAGGGGGCGGGGCGGAGCTGATGACGATGGTAATGATAACAACAACAACAACAACAATAATAATAATAATAATAATAATAATAATAATGATAATGATAATGATGATAATGATAATGATGATAGTGATAATAACACTGTTTATAGTAATAATGATAATAATAATAATAGTAATAATAATAATGATAATAATAATGATAATAATTCTAACACTGGTAATAATATTTTTGTTAATAAAAATATTAATGTAACAATGGTAATAATAATAATATTTATAATAATAGCAACAATGATAAGAAAACAATGATAATAATAATAATAATAATAATAATAATGGTAGTAATAATAATAATAATAACAATAATAATAATGGTAATAATAACAACAATGTTACAAATAACAATAATAACTTTATTGTATGGCACCTTTCATGCCAGGATGCAGCCAAGTGCTTCACTAAAGGATCAAATTAAACAATAATGTTTCAAGAAGTTAAATCAAAGCAAAATTAGCAGGAATTTAAGAAAAAACCAGTAGACATACAATGAACTTTTAATTAAGAATAACTGATCATAACACAATAAAAGAATAGCAGTGATGTAATGAATCAAAAATACTCAAATACAAGTCATGCTTTGACATTTTTACTCAAGTAAAAGCAATACTATTGTATAGAAATGCTCTGTTACCAGAAAAAAGTACATATAAGATATACGCAATAAAATTGGATTGGACGTGTTCAAAGTGGAGCTCGGTGACGTGTAGAAATGTTGATGGACGAGGCGTCGCTCTGTTCTTCCTCTCCAACATATTGATTGTTTCCTGTGTCGTGTTTTAAATCCAGATCCTGACTTCTGTCTGACGTCCTCACCTCCTCCAGGGGGAATCATGAGGTTCCCTCTGCGTTGTCTCTCCCACAGGCCATGAATGCAGCAGTGAAGGAGGGGCGTGGCCAACCTGACAACCAGGTCGTGGTTCGGGTGACATCACTCACAGCAGGTAATGAGCCTCCACCCTGCAGCAGCAGCAGGAAGTTCAGCAGAGTTCCAGCAGTAGAGACACACGGTCGACCCTCCGCTCACCTGAACAGGTAAGAAAACCAGTAACAGCAGGACTCTGCTGGGACCGGACCAGTGGCAGCAGCCGGCTGGTCCCAGTGTGTGCTGGTCCGAAGCCTTTCAAAGTACTCAGAGGTGGTTCTGAGGCCGGAGGGAGGAGTGTGTGTCAGTGTGTGACCCAGATCAAGGTGTGTTTGTTCTGTGTAACATGATGTGAGTCTGTTTTCACGCCTGCATTCGCCTGCAAACTCTCAATAATCATTTTTATTTTTTGATCCACATGTAGAAGTTTTCTTTATTATAATAGACGTGCATAATTTTATATACATTTCGACTTCTTATTCATTAATCTGCAGATTGATTGATTGGCTCATTGGTCTATACAGGGTTGGAACGGTGACAAATGTAGAAGATTGAGTCGAGCAGAGTTTAAGAAGCAAAGTTTTAAACTCTTTCACTGTTTTCAGCTCTCAGATCTGTAAAGGTGACGCTGTCAGTCTGAGTTCTGAAGTGAAATGTGTAGAACAAGTTGTGCAACACGTCCAGAAACTGTTGTGTCATGTGTGTGTCATCTGCAGCTCTGAAAACATGTTGTCAGTTTGAAAGTGTTAAGATTGTTCTAAATATCCAGAACAGACTTCACAGTGTCACCCGGTGTTAAAGACGAACCTGTTTCCTTGTTAATTGGTGACTGAATGTTTGAGGTTGAGCTCAAACTGACACATCCAGAACTGCTGCTGAACTTCCTGTTCAGACAGGAAGTGCTGGTGTGGGTGCTGTATGTGGTGATGTTAACGTTAATGATTGTGCTGACATCAGCTGTTGGTTTGACACGCGTTAGGCGCGGTCAAGTTGAACTACTCAGCCTACATGTTTCGGTTGAGACTATTTTGAACATCTCAGATTGAATAATTTCTGAAGGGGACTAATATGAGAAAAGGCCAGCAAAGTTCCCAAAGCATCAGGTAAGAAAACTGATCACCGTCGTTGTTGATTTTCCTCAAACATTCATGGAATTTCAGTTTCCTCCACTTCTTCCCAGAGGAAGAAGGCAAACACCGCAAACTCAGCCTAGTGACGTCACGTCTACGGGAAGAGAGAGGGTCCGACTTCATAGCAGCGTTTGTAGCCCCGCCCCTGCTGTCAGTCAGCAGCAGGAGTTCAGCCTGAACGCACCTGTTGAAAACACTCACCTGTTGCCTGCGGCGGCGGCGGGATGCAGAGCTGGTGAGTAGGGAGAGTGATGACCGCTCAGAACTACAAACTGAGTATTAGGAACATCTGCCGTGTTTGTGTGCTGTGTTGTTCGGACAGTAAATACGGACACAATCGTTAAAACGGAAAAGGCTTCCTCGTCTGTCTTGCGCGTCATCAGTGCGATGCTCCCTAACTCAGCCTGTCAGTGACTTCGGCTTTGGTTTGGAGTCGCTTTATAGTTGGATCGTTCAACATGTTTAAACTGGGAGAGAAAGACGCTGTGACGGGATCGTTCAAAAGTTATTAAATCACAAGGAAGCATTTTTTTTTACTCTAAACAAGTGAAAAAATCCTGCCAATGACTTTATCCAGTGTATTTTATTTCGAAAGAGTTGCATAAATGTCCACTGCAGCGCTCACTGAGCACCAACAGTGCAACAGGAATAACTGTAAATCCTTTATTCTCAGAACCAGAACCAGAACAGGATGTTGGAAATACATTTATCCAGATTTAAATCATGTGGGTAAAAAATGAGTGTAAATGTTGATAGAATCTGAACGGAGGAATATTGATTATTGCTGTTTGATAACACTATTACACATTCAGGTGTAAAACGTTTCACAGTTTTTAATAAAACATACAAAGAATAAACTCTTTGGTGCGTAACGTTCACAGAGAAGAATGTGGTTAAAGTAGAATATTGTTTATTTGTGTCCATCTGGTTTTCTGAGAATAAAATGATTTATAGTGCATCTCCCCTCCAACCGCCATGTTGAATGTATGATGCGATACGTCACAATGACAGTGAGGTACGAGGGTGATAGTCAGAGAGAGTTGTGGAGTCTTTGTGGACCTCTGGGAGCCTGAACATGGTTCTCCATCTTAAACAAATCAAGATGACTTCCAGTTATCTGTCTGCTGTCGTCAACACGCAGCAAAATAACATAATGTATCTGTGCATCACTTCCCATGTGTGTCAGATTAATCATCCAGAATATGTTCTCTATAATCGGATCACTGCAGACTGACTGCAGAGCTCAACACAGCAGCAGCTTCACACCCACTGACTTTCTCTTATTTTAACTTCCTCCTTTGTTGTCGTGGTTTGTTCAGTTCACAGCGGCACGCTGACCACGCGGGGGTCACAGGACCTGTGTGAACCGGTGGTTCAGGTGTGTGTGACTCATGTCGGTCCAGTTTCTGCTGGCTGACGTCAGCGTGACTGTTCATGTTCCTGATGGCCTCTTTCCATTCAGGGTGGATTTAGGGATCAGACGGGTTTATTCATTCACATTTTGTGGCCTGTTTAAACGAAGACTGGTGAGAGACTGTGATAATTAATACATCAGTGTGTGAATGTGTGTGTGTGAACCCGGTAGACTGGAAAAGTTCTACAGAAGTCCATTTAAGAAATCATTAATAGTTTCTGGGAAAATTCTTTTTAAAGTCAGTCTCTTCTACGTCCTCTAACTTAACAGGAAGTTTTGGAGAAGAAATACAAACTCTTAATTCATAATCAGTCCCAGTCGTCTCAATGAAAGTGTGGTTTACAGGGACCTGATCTGTATGTGGATGTTGTGACATCACACTGTGACATCACACTGTGACATCACACTGTGACCTCACACTGTGACCTCAGTATCTACCTACAGAGAGACGTTGGAGTGAGTCAGCTGCCAGTTCACACGACATTTTAAACGCAGGACTTCAGAGTATTTGAACAGTTCAGCTGTCGGTCCTGCAGTCACTGTGTTGTGACGACCGGACGCTCGAGCAGTGACAGTAAAGTTTTCTTTCCTGTTTTTACACGACACACAGGATTAAAATCTAACTCTGTCTGAGTTACAGCACAGGATGTTCTGTGACGTTATGGAGCTCCACAGACCGGATCTCTGTTCCTGCGTCCTGACTTCATACAGCTCAAGTTAAAACGTCGTGTCTCCTGCTCGCTGCTCCAGTTTCTCTGAAGTCACCGAGTGTGGAGGGAGTGTAGAAGTCACCCGACTGGTCCCTCCACCTCCACCTGGGAGGGGCTGTGTGTGTGTGTGTGTGTGTGTGTGTGTGTGTGTGTGTGTGTGTGTGTGTGTGTGTGTGTGTGTGTTTCACTGCCGTCTGCTGCAGGAATGTTTGCTGTCACATCTGCTGTCATGGTGTGTTTGCAGTGATGGAATGTAACTAAGTACATTTACTCGAGTACTGTTTAAGTACAGTTTTGAGGATCTTGAGTATTTCCATTTTCTGTTACTTTATTGCTCCACTCGACTACAATATAGAGGTAAATATTGTACCTATTACATTTATTTGATAACTTCAGTTACTAGTTACTTTGTAGATTACCTGCTGATTAGCATAAAAAATGAGTTTGGTTTTTATCTAATTCTGATAATCAGATAAATGTTGAACATCAGATCTGATAATCAGTTGACAAGTTCAGATACATGTGTACAAACAGAGTAGAAACAAAGTAGAAGTTCTGATCCAGCTTGTTTCCTCCAGTAAAGTAATAGATTACAGGCTCTGACATGTACTCAGAGTGTCAGAGTAAAAAGTCTCCCTCTGAAGGACATTTGTGGTCAAAGCTAACTGAAGCTCACGTCATATTAATAGAATTCAAAGACTATTAAAGTTAAAGGTAGAATCAGTAGGATTTGTCCCAGCTGTTCCTGAACGCACCACAAAGACAGCTGATTGTTGAGTCTCATTCCCAGGACGTCAAACAGACACATGTTGGGTTGGTAAAGCGTCCCGAGCAGCAACAAAGAGAGAAAATCAGAAACTCTCTGCAGATACGAGACACTAACACGCCTTTTCTCCACATTCCAGTCTCCCTCTCTGTCTGTTTACGGCTTCTTACGGCTTTTACGTCTTTGTCTCGTCTCGCTGCGTCTGCCGTGCGTGATGTGCTCTGATAGGTCCACATCAGTCTGCTGATGCTGGGAAATAACAAGAATCCAGAATTCACCTCAGAGGCATCAAACTAAAGTAACGAGGCTGTTCTGAAGCTGTGAGGAGGAGAAAGTTCAGATGTAGAGAGGAGAAGTCACACAGATACTCAGTAAAGTACAGTTAGTATTTGTACTGTTACTTCCGCTCTCTGTGTGGACTTTGTTCACTGAGTCGGTTCAGAGTCAAAGCTTCTCTTCATGGAGGAGATTTTATTGTGGTGAGGTAATTTTCAGATGAGACTGAACGTAATAAAAGTTTCTGTTTGTTATATTCTGGTCAGTCAGATTCAGCTGGTGTTGTTGTCCTCCAGCTCTCAGAGATGTTGTGCTGTCTCTCTCTCTCTCTCTGTGTTTCAGGTCTGAACATGTTCTCACTCGTCCATCAGACCAGTTGAACCACTCGACTTGTCACACATTCTGTTTGTTAAAAGCTGTGAAAGTTCAGCAGCAGTTTAAAGAGGTTAATATTTAAATTCAGTCCCTGAATCCAGAGGACAGATTGAGTCAGTTCCTCAGTTTCCGTCCTCCTCCTTCCTGCTGGAGAATCCAGAATAGTGCAGTCGTATTGTTCTGTGACGGTCGCTGAGGACTGACTCGCTGTGTTGTGTCACGTTTGGTTTCACGTCGCTGCATCCATCTGGAAACAAACAGAGATTTGATGTTCACCGCTGAGTGAGCACAGAGGCGCCCTGCAGACCAGGTCCACAGACTCCTGATTCAGTTTATGAAAGCCAGAGGTGAAAGGAAGCGACAGCAGAGGATTTAGACGGCTGATTAACGCCTTAACAATCGAAGAGGAAAGTTGTTTGTGTAGAAGCTCTGCAAGCTGTAGTTTACATCGTGTTGACATCATTCAGATTTATTTATATAGACCAACATGTGAGACGTCGACAGCAACGAGCGATGAATTAAAGATGTTAATCATCAAGCACGTTGTCCTGTGAATTATACTGAGAAGTTACACATCCCACCTTCACTCCAGGTTAATGTGCACTGACATACCTTACTACTTTTACATGTCTATTATTTTGTATCTTTTAATTTGTGTCCTTTATAACGAGGCGTCCCAAAGTTGGTGCACCATTAGGCTCGATATGCCGCCAGATGTCAGGTAAAGATTCTCTTTAATTTGGTAGGATCCCTCATGTTTGACACTTGATAACCTGAGCGCTGTGTTCAGGGAACCGACAGGTGCACAGAAACATTTTGCATCTTAAGTATAAAATAAGAATGTGGCCCAGCGTTAAAGGTCCAGTGTGCAGAAGTAAACAGGTGTATTCAACATATGTAATTAGTTTTCTGTTGGTTCATAATCAACAGAAACTACAAACTGTTGAACGAGCTTCTCTGTCAGCGTGTTTCTACAGTAGCCCAGAGCGGACAAACCAAACGTCACCACTAACTGCTCCACACTGCAGCTTTGGGTTCCAGGTGTCGCCCTCCAGCAGAAACAGCACGTCCATGTTTTATATCCTTCTACTAGTTTTTACTCTCATTCTGATTATTGGTCTGTCTTGTACCCCAGGTTGCATTTCACTTCACATATTTGGCAGCTTCACAAGAGACGTAAACTCAAAGCATCCTGTCAGAAACACAAACAGGTTCCTCTACCTGTTAGTTTTTCTGGCGTATTCAGCTGAACACAATAACAGCTGGGAGGAGTCGACAGACACACAACAGCTCTCACAGCCATGATAACGTCTGTGTCTGTCTGTTGACTCTAACAGACTGACACATAATGACACACCTGTTCCAGCTGCAGTTGTGTGTTTGCAGGTTTAAAGTTTGACATTAAAACATCTCAGTTTAAAACAGCGGGAGTGAAACAGATGTTTGATTTGTTTCGTCTCATTAAACGTGAAGCTGTTGAGACATTTATGGAACCAGAAAAGATTCCCAGTTTGAAGACGTCGTCCTCCCAGCAGAGCAGCTCTGATGTCTGAATGAACGACAGAGAGATAACAGACGGATGTTTTGTGTCTTTTCTCTCCTCCTCAGTCCAACCATGGGGCGGCGCTCTCCTCTTCTTCCTCTCCTCCTCCTCCTCCTCTCCTTCCTCACCCCCTCAGTGGGAGGAGCCAAAGAGTCAGGGTTCAGGATCTGTGCCTTCAACGTGCAGAAGTTCGACGCGGTGAAATCTTCAAACCAAAGACTGATGCACACACTGCTACGGGTAGGACACACACACACACACACACACACACACACACACACACACACACACACACACACACACTCTGATGCTTTCAATCTGTTTCTGCGTGCAGATCGTGTCTCGCTGTGACATCACGCTCCTGCAGGAGGTGATGGATGATAAAGCCATCAAAGCTCTGGTGAATTCACTCAACAGGTACAAACACACCTGGAGCAGCTTCATGACCCGCTGCCTCCCTGTGCAGCGTTAACGAGCAGTCACACGTCTCTGACCTTTATAAAAGGTGTTAAAGGAGCAGTTCACCCAAAAATGTCAAACTCAGTCCTCCTCCTCCTGATGATATAAAGAAAATCACAGAATTTTAATTTCTGGGTGAACTTTTCCTTTTATTAATCATTTACTTTACTCAATTTAAAGTGTTGGTTGCCAGGTTGTGAAAATACCCTTTTTAGCTTGTTTACTCTTTATCTTTACCACGTTGGTTTTATTAACTGTTACTTAAAAAGTTGTATTTGTTCTTTAAACGCTTCATTAGACAGTAAAACACTTATTAGTGTATTATGAAAAATGTATATATCTACATTATTAACTGCTTCGAACTTTACTTACTTTACTTTACAGCATTAATTAATAATTAGTCTTATTAGAGTCATTATTTAAAGCCTTTTGAAGGTTGTGTTATTAGACTGTTGACTATCTTGGCTGATAGTTACTGATAATTAATTATTGAACGAGGACGGCTGTCACACCGTTCTGTCCAAACGTATTCTGTCACTCTTTCATGGTTGTTTCTCATATTCACACATTTAAATTTGACCGTTTTAATAATCCAGAAGTGACTGAAAGTGATTTTGTTTGAGCTGTTTTTGAACGGAGCGTTCAGAGAACAGATCACAGCACAAAGACTGAAGTTACGCAGGCTGAAATGTTTGACTGTGAGCTCTCTGGAGGATTTAAACGTGATGTTCTCAGATCTGTAACAGCGTCATGTATTGATACAATATGGTGATCATTACCTGTGTGTGTGTCTGCTGTCTGCCTCCAACAGGGAAACTGACAGGTACAGTGGATTTTATGAGCATGTGGATTATTATCTAATCACATTTAATCATCCAATCACCTTTATTGACCCTCTGTACTAATCCTAATGCCTGTGATAATTGGTGACACTTTATTTGGGATGTTCACTGTTCCAGTAACTCTGCAACACGTCAGCTGACAGAGAAGCGTCTCCATCCGCAGGGTTATCAGCCGATGCCCGAACACGCTCAGTGATCCTGATATCGATCCACATCAACTTTTAACAGTTTATGTGACTTGTTGTGTTTAACTTTAAAGGAACAGTTCATCCAAAGATGAAAACTCAGTCATTAGAAAGTCAGGTGAAGTTTCGTGGTCCACAGAACGTTTCTGGAGCTTCACAGTAAAAATGTCTCCACTCAGCTCATCTGGTGTCCGAGAGACCAGCCGCTGAGATCTCAGAGGGATTCTAAAAACATTTTACACCTCGACGTGCACCGGCTTCATCACAGCAGCTACAGCGAAGACTTCAGCTTTTAAAAAAGGGGAAATAATACATTTTCAAATGAGATGAGCAGGTGACTTCAGACGCACAGTTTTCATCTTTGGGTGAACTGTTTCTGTTTAAGCTTGAAGGAGCAGCTCAGTACGTCCCTGACAGAGATTTGGTTGATTGTGGATGACTAGCTTAGCTTAGCACGAAACAAAGAGGGAGACCGCTCGTCTCGCTGCATCAGAAGTTAAACCAGTTGTCTGATTCATGTTGCATCCTGAATGTTAAACATGTAAACCAGATTAGAGTCTGGAAAACATAAAGTTAGTTCCAAACCAGATCCAGAGACAGCTGGAGGAGAAAGCTGGAGGATCGTCTGTCTGTTGAAACTGATCCAGAGTCACCTGAGCAGATTAACCAAAATAAAGTGTTTCACAAAATTACACCTGAGGGTTAAATTAGGATGATTGAGACGTTCCTGACGTAGCAGGTCCTGATGAAGCAGGTCCTGATGTAGCAGGTCTTGATGAAGCAGGTCCTGATGTAGCAGGTCCTGATGAAGCAGGTCCTGATGTAGCAGGTGCTGATGAAGCAGGTCCTGATGTAGCAGGTCCTGATGAAGCAGGTCCTGACGTAGCAGGTCCTGATGAAGCAGGTCCTGATGTAGCAGGTCCTGACGTAGCAGGTCCTGATGAAGCAGGTCCTGATGAAGCAGCTCACTGTGCAGTGATTGAGCCAACAAGCATTAATTAAATAATCAATTTATTCAAAATAATCAACGCAAATAATTTATGTCCCGATTCAACATTATTAATATTGTATGTTGTGCACAATAATACAGTAAACTCTGGTGAAGAATCTCGTTACATTCTGCAGAGACAGCTTGTGTCTTACGCTCATAAAACGTATTTTAAAGCTATTGCTCAGTTATTGGCTGCAACAGAAACCTGGATTTGAGTGTCATCTGCAAAATAAAGAACATTTTTGTCACATTTCAACACACATTAATCAGCATTTGTGTAAATGTGCCAGCGTTAGCCAGCTGGCTGTGTTCAGCTGAAGTCCTTTGGCTGAGTGTTGTAACTTAGTAAATAATGTCACATATATCCTGTAAGCACACATAGACAAGTCAGAAGTAACCAAGTTCCACCTCCTCAGAAAACCAGGCAGCTAACCGTCTGGTGGAAGCAGTTTGTTGGAGTGATGCTGAACAGATCAGAGCTGAGAACTGAGCTGCGACAGTTCAGAGAAAAGAGGAGATGAGACAGTTTTATTTGGTGTTTGTGGTTAAAGCTGAACAGTTAAGAGATGAAATACAAACTGTCTGAAATACTCTTTATCTGACTGGACGACTCTTCTGTAGTGTTCCTGATGTCTAAGTGACTGAACAGGTCGTCTGTTCGTACACTCGCAGTTTACCTTGGTTTGTTATCAAACTTAACACACAGAACTTAAGTTACCTTACGTACACGATGTATGTTAAGAGCATTTCTAGGTTAATAATAATAATTCACCGCTGACTCTCGTTGAATCATCCGTCCGACCGTCCTCCTCCCTCCCGGGTGGGACACGCCGCCTGCCGGGATCCGTTCCGCCGCTCTGTTTTCATGGAGTTTGTCTTTGTTATCATGATTTTCCTGTGATAGAGATTGCTCAGGAATAAAGCAGCTTTTCAGCTGTTGTATTCTACATATTCTGCAGGTCCAGATGTTAAAAGTGTAGTGAAACGCGGGTATGATGTCGATATGAATGTCTGCAGGTCGTCTTCAGGTCTATTATTGCAGAGTAACTCACACTGAGGTAAAAATAGTTGCGACTCTGAATCTCTGGAGGAAACACTGGAGCACGTGAGACGTTCTACTCGCCGCGGTGTGTCAGTCCAACCTGTTAACACAGACACTGCGATGAAAAGCGAAACGTAGCGCCACACAGGTCGTGTTCGTGCCGGCCGTGTGTTCAGCCTGTAAAGCTTCGCTCTCACTCTCAAACACACCTCAGAAAAACACGTTTAGCACAAAACAGCGTGGTGCAGCCTGGAGCAGCTGGTTGTTCAACATCCGGCCAATCAAATACAATGAACTGAAAAAGTTGTGCAACCTTCTGCTGATGAACTGAGAATATTGAACTTCTAAAAACAGCTTAAAAACCCTCGAGACCCGCCGCTGTGTAGGAAGACAATGGTTTCTCTGAAGATGCATTTCTAGTGACGTGTCAGTCACTTATTCAGATTTATACTTACTTATTTATACTTATGTATATTTATTGATACGTACTCGTCACCTGACTTCCTCTTTTGTTTGCACAATGTGGATTGACAAGCTGCGTTCACAGTCGATCTGTGTGTAGTTTCTCTGCTGACGACTCTTCCAGCTCTGTCACGTTTAACAACCATATTTGAGTTCGTCTCTCTTTGTCTGCTATTAAATATCGAGATAGATGTTTTTATCTACATAAACTCTGAGTCGCTACATTTCTTGCCGGTGGTGTTTCATGTGATTTGGCTCCACCTCAGAAATGATCCAGTTTAACCCCAGTCATCTAAAACTGAGCAGCAGCTGTTTTAACATCTCGTCTCATTTTCTTCTGTTTGATTTCTTGGTGAAAAATTGATTTTTTAATCTCTGGTGGTGGGTTCCAATCTGCTAATCAAGCTTGAGTTTAACTATCTGAGTATATTAATGAAAGATGTCTCTGCTGACTAACGCATGTCTGCTGGTGTCGGGTCTCGTCTCCACCAGGTCCGTCTGAACCGTCTGCATTCTGGATCAGGCTCGTTTATTTCTTTAGACCAATCACAAACGTCTCGTGTGGGACTAAACCCAGGATGCATTAACGGTGCTGCTGCAAAACAGTGTGGCAGATACAGGAAGTGGAGGAGGAACGCCGACTGAATTATAGAATGTATTAATCACTAACCTACGTGGGATGAACAGCTTGATTCTTACCTGTTTAATTGTGTTGTTGACGGTCTAAGTGGAGGTCGCTGTGCATGTGTGGATCTGTGGGAGAATATTCAAAGGCTAACGGGGAGCTAACTGACGACAGCCTCAGTGATGCACTCAGATCATTCACTGATGTAAAAGTAGCCGAACAATAATGTCAAAATAGTCCGATACCAGTAAAAGTTCTGCAATTATAATCCTACTGAAGTAAAAGTATTCTCAGCTTCATGCAGTAAAAGCAGAGCAGCACCGCTATCTGACAGCCGACCCGACCTGCGGTGTGTGACGGGTCCATGTTGTTGCAGCTGGAGCGCCTCCAGGTGGAGACGCCTTGAACTGCTTTATAAATAGTTAGCTAGTCCAGTTCGGTGGTTCCCAAACTTTGGGTCGGGCCCCTCTAATTGGTCGCCAGGTTCCTCTGAGGTGTCGTCACATGATGGAGTTTGATTCACACGTCTGTTCTCAGTTTGTGTGTTTCTTGTTTTTCTCCAGTATTTATATTTAATGTAAGATTGATTTAGAACTTTAATCTAAATGAAACGGAGACGTGTAGAGAGGAAACGTTGTGCAGCTAACAACACAAATACATCCTAACCATGACCAGAGGCCCGGGTACCAGCTGGAGGTCTCGAGGTTTACGGTGGTAACAAACCGCAAAAACAAAACGAGAGTCAAAACTCAGCGCTTTAAATGTCTGCAGTCACACCTCTGCTTTGTGGCCGGCTGCTCACCTGGTCCGAGGACACCTGGCTCCATGTCAGCGATGGATGGTTTAACTTTAATTCAACAACATTTTAATGTAGCTTTTTATTAATCGGTGGCACGACTGTACACAGCTAACAGCAACAACAACAACCGCGTCGCTCCTGAGAAGGAGAACGTTACCGTCTGTGATACTTCCTCAGATAGGCGAAGGTTTAAAATCAGTCAGAGAGAAATCACACATAAAAACCTGGTCACACCGTCGTGGGACTTTTCTGTTCTGTTCTGTTCTGTTCTGTTCTGTTCTGATGACCGCTGACCGTTCACTGCTGGTTCTCATCACTGTTTCTCTGTTTGTGTGTTGTGTTGAGGTATAACGGGTACCACTACAAGTCCCTGTCCAGTAAGAGTCTGGGAAACTCTCCCAGCAACATGCAGCAGTACGTGTTCATCTACAGGTAAGACGCAGCGCCGCCATCCACTCACAGACACACCTGGACACACCTGGACACACCTGGACAGTCCCTCAGCCATGTTTCATTAATAAAAAGACATCAGAAATGTTTTTGCATAATTCTGCGTTCTCCTAAACAACTGAAGAAACAAACAAACCAGAAACCCGTCAGCACGCGTTCTTTTTAAATCAGTTTCTGATTTTGTGACTTGGATTAAGCTCAAGACTGAACAATCAAGTAAAATCCCTCGTCTTTGGATCCAGCAGCAGTTTTGTTCCTCTTCCATCTGAACCTCTTCTGCTCTCCAAACAGGGCCGAGACGGTGAATGTGACGGGTCAGCATCAGTACCAGAAGAAACAGTCCTTCGTCAGAGAACCGTTCGTCGTTGCGTTCCAAAGCGACAGAACCGGTCAGTGGACACAAAACATACAGAGTTTCTGGCCCACCTTGTGCATCCTGTAGGCTCATTGTGTTCTTTCTCTCCTGCAGCCATCAAGAAGTTTATTCTGGTTCCTCTGCACACTGAACCCAGTCAGGCCGTCCAGGAGCTGGACCGGCTCTACGACGTCTTCGAGGAAGTCAGCAAGAAATGGAACAACACGGTGAGGAAAAGGGATTCGACAGGAAGGACATTACGTTCATGAAGTGAAGTCCATTTCCCCTCCAGCTCCAGTCAACAGTACAGAACAGAACCACCCGACACTGGAGGTCCGCTCCGGATCACTGCTGCAGTCAGGCTGATCAACAGGAGTGACGAGAAATCACCTTTTTAATCCCACAAGTTACAAAGTCATCAGTGAGCTCTGCTCCCGTCGGATCAGAACAGAATCTGATGAAACTCCCGTCCCTCCACACACAACTCTCAGCGTTTGTTCTTTTGTTTTCTTTTGACTGGGAGACCTCTAGTGGCAGAAATAAGATATTGTTCAGTGTTCAACCTCCAAGTCTCAAGTTATTTATGTTCCATCAGGTTGTGGTGACTCGAGTCCACATCTGTGACTTTGACTGATTTGACTTTTCGTGTGTGTGTGTGTGTGTGTGTGTGTGTGTGTGTGTGTGTGTCTGTGTGTAGAATGTCATGTTCCTGGGAGATTTCCACGCCGGCTGTGCCTACGTGACCCGAGCCAGCAAGAAGAAGATCCGACTGTTCAGCAGTTCAAAGTTCTCCTCGCTGATCGGAGACAAAATGGACACCACCATCTCTGATGACACCCACTGTGCTTATGACAGGTGTGTGTGTGTGTGTGTGTGTGTGTGTGTGTGTGTGTGTGTGTGTGTGTGTGATGGACAGAGTAATGACGATGGAATAAAATGGTGGAGGACATGAGGAAAGAATGATGAGCTGTGAAGGAATGATGAGAGAAAACACAAGAATTCAGCTCACACTGTCTATATTCTGTGTGTGTGTCTGTGTGTGTGTGTGCGTGTGTGTGTATGTGTTTGTGTGTGTGTGGCAGGATCATAGTCCACGGGGAAGCCTTGCTGAAGACGATCACTCCGTTCTCCGCAACAGTCTTCAACTATCACAAAGAGTTCAAACTCTCCAAGAGCAGAGTGAGTCAGTCTGTCTTTTAAATACTTTTAGTTCCCAGGGTTTTTAATCAGAGACCACTTGTCTTTTAAGTTGCATATCTGGCATGTTACAAAAAAAGCAAATAGAAGCATGGAGGTTTTCTTTGTGTAACATCTCTGACTACCAGAAGGGGAGACGAAGGTTTCACAATGCGGGTTTAAATCATTGACTGTGTGAAGTAGAAGACAGAGCCGCGGTGACGTCAGCCACGAGTTTCTGAAGAGTGGATGGTACCGTACCAGTACAACACGGCAACGAGACTCCACCGAAAATAAGCAAAACAATGGATCTGAATGGAGCCTAGTCAGTTAAACAAGCCACCTGTGTGGTAGCTACCAGGCTAGCTAACGCTAACAAGCTGTCATAGAGAGAAGCAGATTTCAGCGCACGTTATGTCGTCCTGTGGCATCTTTTTCTCCCATTTCCTATCAGTACATCAACTGAGTAAGCCGAAGTACATGTGGCTCCATTCAGTAATCCAGAATGAGAGAGTTACTGGATATTACAGGGGATTTCAGCTTTCAGTTACTGCAGGCGACTGTGAGGATAAATACGCTTTTTAATAACAAAAGCAAACTAAATAAATGAAAAAAATTAAAAACCACTCCAGGCGTTTATTCCTCCAAAGCTCTCCGCCTCCACTCCCTCCACTACGTCTTTTAGTCCAATTAACCTCACAGAAAGACAAATTTCTTGTCTGATATCTGAAGTAATAATTCTCCAAAAGGCCGACAGGTGAAGTTAGTCAGTGGATTTAGCTGAGGTGAAGCTGAGCAAACAGCTCAAGGAGGCCGTTCCTCTTGCTAAGCTTAACTTTAAGTCTGAATATAATTCAAACGAGAGAGTTACATAAAATCCACCTGTTGTCATGAAGGGATAAATGAACATGGACTCTTTTGGCGCCTCGAGTGGCCATTAGAGGAACTGCAGTTCTTGGTGTTTTCCTGAATGCAGACACAGCTGGATGGTGATCTCCTCCTTGTTTGACTCTGTGCTCTGTTGCTTCTGTCTGCCAGGCGCTGGAGTTGAGTGACAACCTGCCTGTGGAGGTGAGACTAAAGGGCTCCGCCCTTCTCCTTCAGGCCACGCCCCTCCTGATCCTCCTCAGCGTCTCTGCGATCGTCCAGTCCTTCCTGTCCGCTCTGTGATCGTCTGCTCGAGTCTTCGGGTGTAAACTCTGAAAGCCAAAGAATCTGTCGACCTGCACAAAGTAGTCTGATTACTGGGAGGGATCAGGCTCAAAGTCACATGCTTGGTAGTTGGATTGGAATGTAACTAAATACTTTTACTCAATTACTGAACTGTTTTGCACAGTTTTTGAGGTTCTTGTACTTTACTTGCATATTTCCAATAATTCTTACTTCAGTCCACATTATTTGAAAGCTTTAGATTCTAGTTTCTCTCCAGATTCAGATTATTAAAACGGATAATAAATAAGTTAAAATTAAAATGATCCCATCTTTACCAGCTGCAGCACCAGTGATGATTAAACATTAACGTTGGGGCCATAACGAGTACTTTTTGGTACTTTTCATTGTTTTTTAATGCAAATACTATTTTAGCACTTAGCTTTGCTTGAGTGAGTAGAACTTTCCAAACAAAGTAAATGTACGCAGTAGTATTTCTTCTTTTACTTCAGTAAAATATCTGAGTACTTCTTCCACTGCTGTATCTGACCAAAGCTAAGGTGACGGACGAAAGAAACAGAAAGGTCCGTGCTTAATTATCTTTAAACCCATTTAAATCCTGATCACCATGAAAATATATCGGAGGATCTGCAGGAGAGTCACTGATCATCTAATTATGCATCAGCTTCACGGTTAATCAGCAAGAATCTCAGTTTTTAAGAGTTTTTAAAAAGTGCTGGATGTTCACAGTCACTTTCAGATTTTTAGAGAAACAAGTGAATAAATAAATTTGGTTTGATTCACGATCTGACTTCAGAGTTGAGGTTAGTTTGAAGTCTGAATTGATCAGCAGTGGCTGTTAAAAACGCTCTGCTGGCTCCTTATTTCTCGGGGAAACGCTGAATGAAAAATCACGGGAACCTAAAAATTGATCTTTATTTATCACCACGATTCTGCCCGTCAGTCATTAAAGTATGTTTGGGGAGTGCAGCTGCCTCTGTGGAAAAAGTGGTACGAAGCATTTTGCGTCGTAATCCGATAACTTGCCTCCAGTGATGACACTAAGCAGATGTTGCATTATGGGTAATGCAGGCGCCAGGTTTTGAAAAGCAGTCCACTAGTGTATCATTGCTCTCCTGTAGCTCATAATACTCGTTATGGACAGTTTAAAAGCAAATGAAGCCGAAAAAATCACCTTTATTACTCCACATTCTTCTTCCCTCTCAAAACCTGTAGCCACATTACCCACAATGCAACTTATCCACTGAATGACATCACTGGAGGCCTGTGCAGCCACAAAAGGTTTCACACAACTTTTACTTTACACACTTTAACGTCGAAAACTGGTGGAGTCGCCCTTTAAGTTTCCATCAGGAGTTTTGTTTTGTGCTTCTCTTCTTCCGTCCAAAAATCAACCAATGCTACGAGAACCTGTGATACTTTGTGATGTCATCAACATTATTTTCACATTATTTTTGCTGGTGGAGAGTTTTTTGTACCCGGATCAGAAACAGTGAAACGACCTTGTGGTGCCATTCAGACGATGCCAAAGACTTTCACTGTTTACGTTAACAGCAGTAATTAAAGGGAGGATGATGATTAATTAGTGTTTATTTATTGTTTAGCAGCGACGGCAGAGTAGTTTTTCCACACAGCTGCTTTGATTAAAGAAACTGCCTGATGAAGCCGCTCAGCACCGCGAGGGTACAAATGCGTGATGTTTACCGTCTGGGGAATTGAACCATTCACCCGGTGGTGTTGGTGTTGGTGCCTTGCTCTCCCTGTCGGGCCTCACGGGCCAACAGACAGAAAGCGGTGCTGTATCAGAGGACTTTAGAGTTTTAACACTTTCTAACTGAATGTACATACTGTAGATTTGAGTTTAAAGCCATTATGGAGTCAGTGAACGCCTCCTCCATGTTTCCATCAGCTTCCTTTCTGCTGTCCGCTCAGGTCTGTTCGACTTTGTACAGAAACTGATTGTGTAAATATTTGAAATATGTCAGGAAAAACATTTAATGTGTGTGTTTTTATGTGTTTCCAACATTCAGTGAAGTTTTTTTTATGTTGTATTAAAATGCTTCGGATGATGTCATTGCTTGTGATTGTTCTTCCATCTTGTTTTTGTTTGTTTTGTTTTTCAACACAGAATCTTTCCTGATTTCCAAGATATTCAAAGTTTTTTTCTGCCAACTCAAGTAAACAGACGTAATGTTGAAAAAACCCATATTTTCATGCTGCCTTTTAAGCAATCAATCAACTTTCAGATCTCATTAAAACTTTTGAGGTATTCAACATTCTTTGAAGTTTATTTTTAATGATTGTCAAATAGAAATCACTTCACACCCGCTCATTACGAGACTCGTCCGTCTCCTTCAAACACTCACAGAAACTTTGAAACATACCACAAATATTTGGACTTTCTCATATCAAGTCACAGTTTAAAAAATAATAATAAATCATCATTTATGAGCCATTTCCAGATTGTTACATTGGTGTGTATGGGGCAGAAGGTGTCTTGGACTCGCTCCTGTGTTCACCTCATCTACATGTTTAAACAGCAGCTGGCAGGAGAACCCATGCGGGTCGGCACCATGTGCCTCTGGACACGATCACTCCAACAGTTTTGAGTTGGTGTGTTTAGACCAACTGACGCATTGGCACCAATTTAATTAATTATGACTGAAACTAAAATCCAATAAAAAGAGGTATGTCTCATTCAACCAGCGTAAGAAGACATTTTTTTGCATTGATGACCTGAAAGCAAAAAAACCTGCATTTACACAAAGAACCTAACGGGAAAAATGCAGATTTTTCATTGAAATATTCATATAGAATATGATGAGGAATAAAATCCCCCCAAAAATATTTCATAGACATGTCTGCGTTGTTTTTTAGTCTATGGGTCACATGCAGCTTTAGAAGAAAGTTTCTAATTTCTAATTAAAAATGTATTTTTGACGAAAAAACCAATTAAATATGAAAAGAGGTTTGTCTCACTCAGCTAGGACAGGAAGACATTTCGACATTGATTTAGTAATCAATGGGTCACATGACCTGGGACTTACAAAACTGCTAACTATACAAGGAACCATTTGAAAAACTATGATTTTTCATGAAATTATTAATATAAAATATGACAAGGACCCACAATCCCCCCCAAACAGGTGAGTCTCATTCAGCCAGTATAAAAAGACATTTCGGCATTCATTTTGTGTCAGTGGGCCACATGACCTGGAAGCTATGGAAAAAAAAATGCTGACTATATATGGAACCTAATGCGAAAAACATGATTCTTCATTAAAATGTGAATATAAAATATGTCGAGGACCCAAAATCCAATAAAGCAGGCGTGTCTCACTCACCTCGGAGTGGGAAACAGTTCGGCATTGATTTTGAGTCAATGGGTCAAATGACCTGGAAGCTATTGAAAGAAATGCTGATTTTTTCATTCATATAAAATATGACAGACTTTCTTTAAAGCTTATTTATAATGTAGTTATATTAAGAACCGCTTCAAATCCATTCATTTTCAAACTCGTCCTCGTCCTTCATACATTCTGATCGAAACTGATCGTATTTATTGATCCATGTGTGTAAGTATTTCCTTGTTCGTCTTGGATTTTGGCAGCTTCAGTCCTCCATACAGGCGCTGCTGCAGCCTCTCAGAACAACCTGTTCCATCAACGAAGAAGACGCCCCAGTTCCTCACAGCAGAGATCGTCTATTTGTATGAAGATGTCTCAAACTTGAGCTCAACACAGTCACCAGGTCTGTGAGTCTGTCACTAACAGGTGTTTTAGTCTCAGCTGTTCTTTAAGTGTGTTGATCAGGCTGCTGGTTTTACTTTAGGAAGGACAAAAAAAACAACAACAGCAACAACAACAACAACAAAAATCCGTGTAAATTAAAGAAAGAAAGATCTGTTTGAACTGAAAAACGTTGCTTCCATCTGTTAAGTGTTTAATGTGTTTTAAAAGAATGGTCTAACAGTGTGAACTCTCCACATTTAAACTTGAAATAAACTTCCGGTTGACCCTCATACTGCCTTTAATCTCACACATGTTGTATGGACGCAGACATGTTGATGATCACGGTCCCCGGAAACATCACAGAGTGAGACCTCGTCGCTGCCGCCTCCTCTGTGCTCGCTGCTTTAGGAAACGTGGCCTTAATGCGACTCCAGCAGCCCCGCGGTGGATGAATGACACACACACGGCTCCAGCCTCCGTCTCTGCCCGTCTGTCAGCCTCTGTCACCGCTCCAGCACTGCCCGCGGTCCCCTGAAGCTCGTCTCTGAACAACCATGTCCGAGGCAGAACAAGCCCCGGCCTCGGCCCCTGAGGCCGCCGCCGCTGTGATCCTGGACGCCCTGAACGCCACGGACTCCAACGGGACCGAGGCGCTCAACGCCACGGCTAAATTCGTGGCCACTCCGGAGGGCACAGCGCTGGCGTACGGCAGCCTGGTGTTCATGGCGCTCCTGCCCATCTTCTTCGGAGCCCTGCGGTCCGTCACCTGCTCCAAATCTAAGGTACCTTTCAGCGGCAGCCCCCCTGAACGCACCTCGGTGATGGGTTCTGTTAGCTCCCACCGGCTAGCTAGTTCAGCTAACGGCTAGCTAGCGGCTTTCCAGGTGATTTAAACGAGTCTCAACCGTTTTTAAATTATATTTCTCGATGTAAACACGGAGAACAGGTCAGGCTACAGGTAAATACAGCCGTATATGTGTTGAAGTTATTGATTAAATCATAAAAAATAAGTGTTTCCCCGTTTAAAAATAAGTTACCGTTAGCAGGAACGTTACAGCTGTTGGCATATTAACGGTTATTCTCAGCAACATCTGATAACGTCAGCGTTCTCTTCACACCGCACTCAGCCGGTAAACTCGTCCTCTGCCGGGTCTCCGGCCTGCTGGTTTATGGTGTGAGTGTTTTTAAAAACGTCTAAAATTACAGTGTTATTCATTTTTTCTTGTACTTTTGCTGGTTTGTCCGGTGATGGTCGCTGCTGGTGGGGATGCTGCTGCACCCGGCTCTTTATTCACACTTCCGGTGTTTACCTGCTGTCACACTTGTACCTGGATGCGTGAGGAGGACAGGTGTCACCTGGAGAGTCACGTCACATAACCAGGAATACAAACACACCTGTACGAATAAGTTAACCCTTAAATTACTCAGAGGGGGTTTAACTGACGTGTGTGTGTGTGTGACGTGTACAGAGGGATGTATTTGCGCTCATTTTGGGTTTTTTGCGGACATGCGCAGTCGTGCTGTCAGCGGTGATGATTCCCTCCTCCTGTGCAGCTCAGAGTGATGATGACTGGGAGGAAGTGGTGCAGCAGACAACAGTTACATCCACCTGTAGAGAGCACGTACAGGTGTGTCCAGAATATTACAACATCATGGAAAAAGTTTCTTTCTGTAACTTCATCAAAAGAAAAGTGGAACTGTCATATATTCTAGATTTATTACACATACAGTGAAATATTTCAGGCCTTTCTTTGTTTTAATTCTGATAATTATAGCTCAAGAAAATCAAAAATCCAGGATCTCAAAATATTAGAATATTACCAATCCAAAAAAATGGGTTTATAATACAGAAATGCTGACCCTCCGAAAAACCAGCTCAGTGAAACGCAGTGAAGCCATCATTAATGTAAGAAACTACGCCTGTCGTCCTGCTGCTTTCACATGTAGCAGTTCCTTTTGCTCACTCATGAGAGAACTCACTTCCTTGTTTCTTGATTTGAAGATGCTGTCATGTGCGCGGCTAAACTCCCTGTTCTGCGTGACAGCAGAGGTAAACTGTTTTCATCGCGGTGGAACTCAAAAGAAAGTTGTCGTTTAATAAACACTTTGTTACACTAACGTGTGGACGACAGGTGAGACAATTCACTGTGACAACAGGCGCTTTAATCCAAAGCTAGTGCAAGTGCTGACAGAGGAGAGTGACTGAGTGCAGAAATGAACAAACTTTTCAGAAGGTCGACATTTCTCTATTATAAATCCTTTGATGAAATATATAGTTTGAATTTCAGGATTTTTTGATTTTCATGAGCTGTAATCATCAAAATTAAAACAAAATGAACTTTTCCATGATGATACAACTGTAACTCATTTACTACATTTACTCAAGTGCTGCACTTGGGTACAATTTTGAGGTGCTTGTACTCAAAGTTTATTAACATGAACGATTCATTATTAACTTTTGTTATTATTACATTTTTGTATTTTAACACTGTTGGCTCACAGTGAGCGAGCACGGCGGCCAGCGGAGACAGTTTGACAGATCAGATCAGTCTCGGTTTGAATCCGGCTCCTGAACTTTGTTGGATGTCATTCTTCCTCTCTCTCTTCCTCTCTTCATTCTTCCTCTCTTCATTCTTCCTCTCTTTATTCTTCTTCTCTTCATTCTTCCTCTCTGTCTCTCCGTCAGCAGTCTTTATTATGAATCTTTGCTCATGAATCCGTTTCCCTCTCAGAGTTGAATGGTGACTTGCTTCCTGCCTCTGACTCTCGTTGGGTTGACATGACGATGGACCCTGCCTCCAGCCCTCCTCTTTGTCGCCGATCTGATCCCTTTCTCTCCCTGTCTGTCTGTGCACATCTGTCTGTCCATCCATTCTGTCTGTCTATCTGTAGGAGCTCGGAGAAAATGATTACGATTCTGGGTTCAGAGTGAGTATGAGAGCTGCTGGGAGCACCAAATACACACAATACTCTGCACTGTTGACCGCACTAACACCACAGTACACACATTAACACTGGGGCTGTTTTTCTGCGGATGCTCTGGGAGACGCTGACTTACATGTAGATTTTCACTGTGAAACAAACTGACTTCACTGTCGACTTTTAGCTGAATCACTGTGTGAAAAAATGACAGAATCATCAGCTGCTCTCTGCTTCACAGAGCTCATTGTTTATCTGTCCACACACATCTTTACTGTCCTGGCTCGTTCTCAGCGCTCTCATGGCGTTTGGTTTCAGAGAACAGGCTCCAACAAACCGCCGTACGCTACCTGTGGCAGACAGACAGGCTGACAGACAGACAGGCAGGCAGACAGACAGGCAGGCAGACAGACAGGCTGACAGACAGGCAGACAGACAGGCAGACAGACAGGCAGACAGACAGACAGGTAGACAGGCAGGCAGACAGGCAGGCAGACAGACAGGCAGGTAGACAGACAGGCAGACAGACAGGCAGGTAGACAGACAGACAGGCAGGCAGGCAGACAGGCAGACAGGCTGACAGACAGGCAGGCAGGTAGACAGGCAGGCAGACAGGCAGGCAGGCAGACAGGCAGACAGACAGACAGGTAGACAGACAGGCAGACAGGCAGGCAGACAGACAGACAGACAGACAGACAGGCAGACAGACAGGCAGGTAGACAGACAGGCAGACAGACAGGCAGGTAGACAGACAGGCAGGCAGGTAGGCAGGCAGACAGGCAGGTAGACAGACAGGCAGACAGACAGGCAGACAGACAGGCAGACAGGCAGGCAGGCAGGCAGGTAGACAGACAGGCAGACAGACAGGCAGGTAGACAGACAGACAGGCAGACAGGCAGACAGACAGGCAGACAGGCAGGCAGACAGGCAGACAGACAGGCAGACAGACAGGCAGACAGGCAGGCAGGCAGGCAGGTAGACAGACAGGCAGACAGACAGGCAGGTAGACAGACAGACAGGCAGACAGGCAGACAGACAGACAGGCAGACAGGCAGACAGGCAGGCAGACAGGCAGGCAGGCAGGCAGGTAGTGGAGCGTACAGTGACAGATATCACTTCAGCAGTTGTTACAGACAAAAACCGAGTTTAAGCAACCAAGTGTTTAATCAAGAAAATGATCGACAGATAAATTGACACTGACGGTATCTGTTAGATGCAGCACTAACTGCCAGAACTTATACTTGTTGTTAGAATTATCTGTTTTTATTTGGATGATATTTTAAAAAACGTTCATCTCAAGAGTCCTCAAACAAACTGATGTCCTGACATCCAGCAGTACCAGCAAACAGCTGTTAACAAATGTTTGGTACGTTGGTTTTACTGATCAGCAGCTCTATAATCAATATTCCTGCAGGCTTTTATTGGGGAACTGCCAGCTGTTCCCTGTCCGACATGTTCTGTACATACAGAGGAATGAACACTGTCAGAGTGTGTTCTCCTCACTTTGTTTGAACATGCCTTTGACCAATCACAGCGCTCTGTGTGGAAGCTCCTCCTCCTAGTAAACACACATTGTGAGTCCTCAGACGTGTGTGTGTGTGTGTGTGTGTATCTGATGACATGAACTCTGACAGCATGGACGACGTCCTCCGTCTGTTAACGACTCCTACAGCACCGACACAGACGAACACACTTCTTCTGTTGAACGTGATTTAAACTGATCTGCACGAGGCGTTTGTAGTCACAGAATGATTCCTTTAACAACGTTCGTGTTGTAGTGCAGGAACAAGGATCCTCTCCTCTTCTCTTCCTCCATCTTCTGTCCTTGTCTCCTCTGTCCTTCTCCTCCTCCTCTTTCCTCTCCTGTCCCATTTTCTCTCTCTGGGGAGTGGATGGAGGAGAATATAGATGGAGGTGACTCTCGGGCTTCGCTCTCGGGGACTCTTCTATAAACCTGCTGAAGTCACTCAGTCTCTGGTTGTGTCTCTGATAGCAGCAGCAGTTCAGATCTGAGTGTAGACGGACAGAATGACAGTGAAGAACTCACCTGATTGTCACTGGAAACTAAAGCTGTCACTTCACTGTCAGAACGCCTCCTTAGATTGAATCTGAAACATGATGAGATCCAGTCAGCTGTCACCTCAGTGTCTGTGATCGTGAGGCTCCGACTCAGCCTTCAGTGAAGTCTTTATATGTTGCTGTCAGACTCGGACGAGGTTCTACAGCTGACGTAGCTCCACTGGTTCCTGACTGGTATTTGACAACCTGAGAATGTAATAATGATAAATCACCCAAAACATCGTTTCCTGCATCGTGTTCCTTTTTAAAGTGAAGATGTCTCATTTAGGCCGATGCGACAACATTTACACCAACATATCTTATAACTGTAACCGATGTTTCAGTCAGAGTGGAATCAGTTCATCGCTGCCTGAAGCTGCTGGCGGGAATTCTGCAGTCATGTTCTTCAGTTTCACTAGCTTGAGCTCATTTCAGAGGTTTTTGGTGGCAGAATTGCAGCTGGTGTTTTTGGTTGAACTGGAGTTTGTAGTGAGTGAAGCTACAACATCCCTCTGATTCTGTGTTTCCTCCAGAATTCATCCGACATGCCGGAGACGATCACCGGTCGAGACGCGGCCAGGTTCCCCATCATCGCCAGCTGCACTCTGTTTGGGCTCTACCTCTTCTTCAAGGTAACTCAGGGTTTCGTCAGCCGTCCTCCAGGGGCCTCGTGTAGAAGAGTGGATGGCACTGTGATGAAAGCTTCCAACAGTCTGACTCTAATGTGTTCTGACGCAGGTATTCTCTCAAGAGTACATCAACCTGCTGCTGTCGGTCTACTTCTTCGGCCTGGGCGTGCTGGCTCTGTCTCACACTATGAGGTAAAGCGACGCACCGATGGATGTGTTGTGAAATATAACGAGTTCACTGATGTCGTGATGTTAACTTTCTTTTTGTTCCTGTTCCTCAGTCCACTGATGTCCAGAATCTTTCCAGAGTCTTTCCCAAACAAACAGTACCAGCTGCTCTTCACTCAGGGCTCCGGAGAGTCCAAAGAGGGTGAGACCTGCTGCAACACACCAGTGTTTACCAAGAGTGTGTCATCACACGAGCTCAAACTGGACAGGAAGTCGAACGCTCTTTAGTTTGTGTTCTCTACAAACACGTGTGACGCTTCAGGTTGCTCCAGCTGTTTTTGAGTTTTGTTTGTAGTGTTCAGTGTTCATGATGTACATGATAACAAATGTAGGCAGAAACCTCCATTTAAAAACAAACCAAAAATGTTTGTGTAGTTTGGTTGAACCACCACTTCAGCCTGACTCACTGGATACAGACGTTTCTGACATCTCTCTCTGTCTCTGCAGAAATCGTCAACTATGAGTTTGACACCAAGAACCTGGTGTGTCTGGTCATCAGCAGCGTGGTGGGAGTCTGGTACCTGCTCAAAAAGGTAAAGTCTGACAGGTCAAAGGTTCAAACACACCTGTGACAGTGCTGTTTCCTGATGTCACAGCACTGGATAAACAGCCACATGAGTTGAAACTTCTGCTTATCATCGCCACTTATCATATCATCTGTATTATTTTTGTGTGTGTGTTGTGTGACATCACAGCACTGGATAGCCAATAACTTGTTTGGCCTGGCGTTCGCCCTGAACGGAGTGGAGCTGCTTCACCTGAACAACGTCAGCACCGGCTGCATCCTGCTGGGGGGGCTGTTCGTCTACGACGTCTTCTGGGTGAGTTTAGCTTCAACTCGCATTTATGTTCAATACGAACATCACACGTTCATTTAATTAGAATGTTTTGTACTTTTATTTGCCACTTTAGTTGAAAGCTGCTCTGATACGAATGTCCTCCAACATCTGTCTGTCCTCCCTCTCGCTCTCTCTGCAGGTGTTTGGCACCAACGTCATGGTAACGGTTGCAAAGTCCTTTGAAGCACCAATCAAATGTAAGTATGTGAGACTGAGACGGGTTCTGATGTCTCCAGTAGTGCTGAATGTCTTTGTTTCTGCATTGTCCTCAACCTACAGTAGTGGTTTTATCTTCACGTCTGATGTGTTTGATGATTCCTGCTGTGATTCTCTCTCTCTCTCTCTCTCTCTCTGTCTCTCTCTCTCTCTCTCTCTCTGTCTCTCTCTCTCTCTCTCTCTCTCTCTGTCTCTCTCTCTCTCTCTCTGTCTCTCTCTCTGTCTGTCTCTCTGTCTCTCGTCTCTCTCTCTCTCTCTCTCTCTCTCTGTCTCTCTGTATCTCTCTCTCTGTCTCTCTCTGTCTCTCTCTCTGTCTGTCTCTCTGTCTCTCTGTCTCTCTCTCTCTCTCTCTCTCTCTCTCTCTCTGTCTCTCTCTCTGTCTCTCTCTCGTCCAGTGGTCTTTCCTCAGGACTTGTTGGAGAAAGGACTTGGAGCCAGTAACTTCGCCATGCTGGGTCTTGGTGACATCGTCATCCCAGGTATCTTCATCGCTCTGCTGCTGCGCTTCGACGTCAGGTAAAAGCCCGCCCTCCTTCTTCTTCTTCTCTGGATAATGTCTTCTTTCTGACTGAGGTTTAACGATGACGAGATCTCCTTTTCACTTTGTTGAATAAAGTTTAAAGTGTTTGAACTTTCTGTCTTCCTGCAGCTTAAAGAAGAACAGCAGGACGTATTTCTACTCCAGTTTCCTGGCCTACATCTTCGGACTGGGCCTCACCATCTTCGTCATGCACACCTTCAAACACGCACAGGTACGAGGCGAGGTCAGAGGTCGTGCACTGTGACGACTCTGTGCTGGGATTATAGAGAAAGTGGATTTGCAGTGAGAGGACGATGTTCTCTTCTGTTGTGATGAATTAAACTAGTATTCCTTCCCTCTGCAGCCCGCTCTGCTCTACCTGGTCCCGGCCTGCGTCGGCTTCCCCGTCATCGTGGCGCTGATCAAAGGAGAGCTCACAGAGATGTTCAGGTGAGTAACCATGACAACCACACGGCCTGGTCATCACGTGATGATTCGGAGTTTAGACTTTAAACGATACTTTAATGAAGATGAGGGAAAAGTATGTGACACAAAATCCACAGGAGACACATTTATTAATTCCTCAACAGAGAACTGTGATGACATCATGGAAGTTATCTTTAATTAAACATCGATGAGACTTCAAACTGTTGGAACGTTTTCTGAAATACCTCCAAATTTCAACACCAAGTTTATTTTTGGGGTTTTAAAGCTAATTTGATAAAGTGTGTTATTGCTGCTGTTTCTCCCGCTCGCATTATTTGTCTTTCCAAAAAAAGATCTGCTCTGTGATTGGACGGCAGAATAAACAGCTGAGGCCTCAAACTGCACCAAACACAAAGAGACAGACAGAAACAGGTTCAGTGTCTGCAAGAGGAAATCCTAAATTATTGATAAAACATTTTCAAACGGTGACGAGAAGACGTTTATAATCACTTCCTGCACTGAGCTGTGACTCTGTCAGTGAGCTGACGGCGACTTCGACACAACATTGCATCAGTACATTTAGTTTGTAGTATTCAGTCTGTAAAATATTCAGTAAATACTGAGAGTGTCACGATTTTGATTCTAAAATGAAAATCAGTTGAAATGAGACTCTGTGATGGAGACGATCAGCTGATGGTTCCAGAGGAAACTGACTGCATCAAACATGTTGGTTCATTTTCTTTTTCAGAGATCCTTTATTGATTTGTTTGTGCAGAGGCTTCACTCTGGACAGATAAGAGAAACTGAACTCTGTAACAAGCTGAATCTCTGACTTGTGGTCTTTATTGTTGAATCACCAGAGGCTGGATTAGTTGTTGAACTAAAGTCGATCTGTTATTAAATACATCTTTGAAAATGTAAAAGACATAAAACTGTCGATGGGTTGATCTTCACTGATGCAGACGAGGTAGTTTAACGTTGGCAGAGACGTCGGTGCTGGAAACAAAATGTTCAGATTGAAATGTGAGTGTGGAGAATCGTGACACTCCGAGTGTTTACTGACCGTCTGTCTCGTCCTCCTCGTCCTCTTCATCCTCCTCTTCATCCTCCTCGTCCTCCTCGTCCTCCTCATTCTCCTCGTCCTCCTCGTCCTCCTCGTCCTCCTCGTCACTGTGACGTCTGTGATTGACAGCCGCTCACCTCTTTCTCCAGCCTCATCGTTTCCCATCACCTCCCTCAGCCCCTCGTCCTCCTCCTGTATCTCTTCTCCTCCTCTGCTCCGTCCCTTCATCTTCTCTTCTGTCTCATCTTCCCTCCTCTTGTCCTCTCCTCCCTCCCTTCCTGTCCTTCCTCAGATATTTAAGCAGAAGTTTTCTGTAACAACTTTTTTAACTTTAGAGTTTAAGACAAAAACTTACGACAGTCTTTCTTTCTTTCTCTCTGTCTTTCCTTCCTCTGTCTTTCCTCCCCATTCGATCACAATTTATTTTCATGGCTTATCTTTTCTTTTTCTGATTTTCTCCGCCATCACCTCTCTTCCTCCTCCTCCCCCTCTCCTCCCTCCGTCTCCCCCGTGGTTAGCTATGAGTCGTCAGAGGAAGTTCTCCCCGCCTCTCCCAGGCTCACTTCCTTCCCAACTGTCAGCGGCTCGCCCGCCAGCCTGGCTAGCTCCATGGATGCCGTCTCTATGGCGACAGGCTCCTCCCCCCGCCGCCGCCGGTTACAGCCCACGCCCCACATGTAGAGGCCCCGCCCCTTTCTCTTTACTCTCCCCCATCTGTCTCACCTGGGCAGGTAATCAGCCCGTTAACAAGTGCTGTCATCCATCCATCCATCCGTCTGTCTGTCTGTCTGTCTGTCGCCTGTGTGTCAGAAACAGCTACGACCATCTCTCCATCAGCTTTGTCCCGTCCACATGAATGAAACATGTCAGTATGTATAATGTATGTAATGATCGCTGCAGCCAGCAGGACTACAGCTGAATGTTTTTAGAGATTGTAGTCATGTCGTTTACTGCATCCGTCTTCACTCTGTGATGGAGCTAAGACTAACTGAGAGCACTTTAAGAGAGAGACGTCACAGTGAGTCAGGACGCCACGTCTGATCTCAGGAAACACCTGGTCAGACATCTCGTATATCTAACAGCTGAGTGGAGCGCGTTCGGCTGATCTGAAGCCTGCACATCTGCAGACAGCGCTGCACTACTTCTCTGAGAGATGATCGCTACACGAAGGACGAAGCATCAGCGTCTTCATCAACGTCTTTATAACATATTTCATTAATTAGTTTTTAGGAGAAGTTGCTGTCAGAGAACTTCAAAAATTCAAAAGCCAATAATATTTGAATTACATAATATTTACGGGGAAATATTGATCCAGTGACGACGACAACAGAGTTAAAATGCTGGTGATCCGGCAGACGAGACGCACAGTTGTGTTTTAGATGTTTGGCCGTTACTGTGCTCATATTCCACCAGTTTCTACATTTCAGTCCAGATATCCAGGTTGAGTAAAGTAAACTGTTTCTCCAGCTGCTTCCAGGTCTTTGAACAGCTTCCACCTTTTGAAGCAAAGCTGCTCCTGTTTTATTTTTGCTTGGCTTCAGTTACCTGTAGAGGTTCAAACGTGATTGTTACTCAGCCGTAACAACACTGAGTCACCTGTTCTCTGTGGCCAGACTGCATCTACACAAATATTCAGTTAGTCAAAGAAACATTTGATAATTCATAAAGAATGTTTTGCTGAACATGAACACATTTGTTTCCCTCTTCTGTCTTTTCTCGTCCTCCCCTGCAGGTACGAGGAGACGCCTCCTGAGGACGAGGCCGCTAAAGAGGAATCGTCAGAATCGGAGAAAAAGGACCAATAGCATCCGTCGCTCCCTCCCTGCCCCTCCCCCAAACACTTTCATCAGCCTGCTGCCACCACATTTCACTGAAGCCCCTCCCACTCCCCCTCTCCAGCTTCCTGTTTGTCGCCGGGGGAAACGGGGCTCATGTAGCCAGTGTTTGTCTCCAGTAACCATGGGAACGGCCGCTGGTCTCCGTGGTAGCGGTGGTGGTGTTTCTGATTAAAGGTTGTTTCGTGACAACAGTTCAGACTCGGTGCCTACCATGATTCCTCTCTGTGTCTCGCTGCTCTCACACAGGAACACAAACGTCTGCGGCGACCATCTTTGTCCAGCAATACGTTTGGAAACACGTGTAGAATCAGTCTGAACGCGTGAAACCAGCCGCGGCGTCCTCACTTCTGATCTTCTTGTGTGTCTGCAGCTCGCTGGCTCAGATAGACCAGGAAGACATTCACTTCCACTCTTAGCCCTTTAAAAAGCTTTGAGTGGAAAAACACAAAACCACAACTCTCACTGGTTTAAATCCTCCAGCTGTGGTTCTTTGTCTTTGTGTTTCTGCACTTCCTGGTTTATTTGGCGCCGGGCCGACGCTCACTCTGCCTTCTGCTTTCTTACGTCAGCGTTTTCTGTTGGTTTAGTTTTGTTTTATTTTGACTTATGCTTGTAAAAGGCCAGAATTTTAAGATGGAGACATTTTTAACGACACACAGTTGTTTGTCCAACTCTGTATCTGTATCCTCGCCGCTGAGCAGGAGAGAAATCTCACTTCACTGACGGTTAATAATATCTGTTATTCCTGAAGGCGGCTCAGGTGTGAATGTTTTAGAGTTGAAGCTAAAGGTTAAACTTGACAACAGCTGTAGTTGTAATCAAAGGGACCAAATGCTTCCCGACCTCGGCGGCTTCCTGTCGGTTCTGTTCCACCTGCCTGTTCACCTGCTCTCCATCGTAAAGTTCTGGCCTGTGAGGAGTAAAGGGAGGAGGAGGCAGACTGAACCTCCTCTGCTGAATATTTCCAGTCCTCATTCTCAGACCTGATTGGTGGAAAGGCTGCGAGGAGGCGGGGCCCTGTGGCTTCGCCGTCCAATCAGCTCTGAGGATGAATCACACATTTGGTTTTTAGGAGTTTTTTTTACACAAGCGCTCTCGGACTGATCTGATCCGCGTTTGAACATTTTCATGTTCACCTCTAATGATCAACATTAGATGAGCTGTGAATAATATAAAATCATAGACAGCTTTCTTGTTGGAGCTTCTCCAGCGTCGGGGTTTGGTGCTTTTCTCTGTTAAACTGAAGTATTTTGTGTTTGGGCAGACAAAATAAACGATTGACCAAAAGATTCATCAAGACAATGTTCCTCAGATTGGTCAGAAGTGAAGGAGCTCTTTATTTTTCCTGCTCTTGTTTTAGAAAGCTGTGCAGCAGCAGGAAGCCACAGACCTAAAGTCAGATTTTACCCACTGAACCAAACTGCAGATAAGTGTGGCGGACTCAAAGTCTTTAATGTGAAATACATTTCCCATGATGCAACTTGATGGAAGACAGTATTCAGCTGCTTCAGCAGGCTGAGCTCCACCACCCCTGACAAGTAAACTGACTTATGTCTGAAATTGCTGGAGTGGCTCCTTTTAAACTGAATTTCTAGAATTTCAAAATAAGAGTTTGAATTTAAATGTAGTTATTCATCAGAAGAAGAAAAAATGAGATTCATGTCATCATAGAACTCAGAATTTTGAGTACCTTCTATTATTTGATTAGTATTTGATGGCATTCTGAAAGGTATTGTTTTATTTAATTTAAAGTCAAAGTGAAAAAGTCAGAACATTTCTCCATTTTGACGTCATTAACTGGAAAACGGATCTTTTTAAGTTTTGGACGTTTGAGTAAAAGCAGCTCTGACTGGACGTATTCAGCCTGCATTATTATTCTTGGTGTTATTGATGTTGATGCTTTATTAAGAGATGCACAGTTTTGTATTTTGATGTAAAAAATAAAACTAGACGTATCCTGCTCATATTCTGCTCGGTGAAGTTCAGTAGCCTCATCATTTTAAATATAATGTACCTGAAATGGTTTTTCTTTTTTCTTTCTCTCTGGTTGCATTTGTGCAGGAGGTCGTCTCACGGCCCCGACTGTAACTATTTTATTTGCAATAAAAGTTTTTGGGTGTTTTGATCACCGTATAGAGAAGCATAACTCTGAGTCAGGCTGATTCTTTGACGCACACATCAGTGTCTCCATCTTCATTCTTAACAGCAGTCAGCTGAATGTTATTTAAGGTAAAGGAACAGATTACACTTACAGAATTCACTGCAGCTGATACTAAATTATTTTAGAAAACAAAAGTGACAAATATATTAAAACACGAACTTGATAAATGTGTGGAACATTATTCAGTCATGATTTAAGATTCAAGCGAATTCAAATGAAATAAGAAAAATATAATTGTGAGAGTCAAACACCAGAAT
This sequence comes from Diplodus puntazzo, assembly GCA_963678695.2. Taxonomy (NCBI): domain Eukaryota; kingdom Metazoa; phylum Chordata; class Actinopteri; order Spariformes; family Sparidae; genus Diplodus; species Diplodus puntazzo. The sequence goes on from OZ023165.1 coordinate 33,222,206, forward strand.
TCAAACTTGAATATAAAACTTTGTACCAATTGATCAAATCTGCCTGAACAGGAATTCTCAATATTACCATCATATCTATTGATTACTTGTTTGTTTGTTCAGCATATTGAATGAGGTTTGAACAGGCAACTCTGACTTCAAGTTCGAGAGGAGAGGGAAGAAATGTGAATTTAAGTAATCTAATCCCACTTTGCCTCCATTCAGTTTTAGATAATTATATGTAATATATGTAATTTATGACCAAACATGTCCTGCAAAATATCAGTTAGTTAATCAACAATTTGTCTTATTTATTAAAACTTACATAGCGATTTATTTTGTCTTCTATAAACATGTACTACCACCATAACTATGTTAAGTATATATTCTCCAGCACTGTCTTACCCCTCAACATACATTTCTACATATTTACGTATATATATTTGCATTCCTATCTGCAAACAAAAACATGGAAAATAAATAAATAAATCAAAAGGAGAGTTAAAGTTAAAGTAGAGTAAACTAAAAATCTAAAAAAAATATTTAATTCATTGTTTTGATGTTTGCTGATATTGTTTTGTGAGGATGAACTTGTTGAAATATATTAATCTAATCCCTCCATAAATACAAGAAATGTAGTTTTTGTTTGTAAATGTTAATTTCTCAATGTAGAATTTGGCACAAAGTAACATTTTGTGAATAAAAACTCTTAGCTTTCAAAAATAAATTTATGACATTTATTCTGAAAAATAAATTAAAACCCGGAAGTAAGATCCTAGTTCCGGTTACCGGCGAAGGAGGCGGAACAAAACAGTCTCGAGACTCCGCTCGAGCTCTGTTAGCTCTGCTAGCCCTGTTAGCTTCTTCCAGCCTGTTTCAGCCGTTTACTATAAAATGGGGGAAGCAGATGTGACGCTGAATCAGACCGACGAGAAGCCTCCGGACTCGGCGTTGGTTCCCGGGGAGGACTCGGTGGTGTGGAGCCACGAGGTGGAGGTCTGTCTGTTTCACGCGATGATCGGACACAAACCCGTCGGTAAGAGGCAGCTAACGTTCATTAGCATGTTAGCTGCGGGAGCATCTAACTGCTACACACTCCGCTAACTGCTAACACACTCCGACCGGTTTAACCCGTTGCGTCACGGACGTGTCGGAAGGCTCCGTCTAATTACTGAACACCAGTTTAACGTCTCCGGTTTGTTTTCGCTAGTTTTGTATTTTGTCCCAAATTAGAATAGTTTGATCTGAATACGAACCCGATGAGACACGGATCTGACTCAGCGTCATTAGGATCCTGCCAGATCTGAATGGAATAAACTGAGATTATATTTAAAGTTACATTTCTCCAAAATAAACTTTTAACCGCAGATGTCAAGGGGCAGGTTTGTGCTGCGTTCAGGGGTCATGGGAAATGTAAACATTCAGTCAACCTCCCAGTTTGAATTCTGTGATTACACAGTGCTGTCCTGAAGTCTGACACCACATTTAAAATCTGCTATATTGTCACAAAAAACCTGAAATTAATCAGAAACAATCCGATTCAGAAAGTACGTGAAGTTATTCAGTGTTTAATGTGCGTCAGTGCTGGAGATCCGTTCCACAGCCAACACCTTCAGAAGATCAACACTCAGCTCAGTTCACTGACAGAGAGAGAAGCATCTTCATCACGGATAGAGTTTACTAAAGAGTCAGTCAGCAGTCGTCCTGTCAGCAGACGTCTGTCCTGCAGTGTCTCAGAGGACGAGCAGCGGTTTCTAAACCACGTCTCAGGAGGGAAACCAGGACTAACACTTGAGGTGGACTCAGAAATACAGTTAAAGTCTTCACGGATGAATCCCAGCGAGGGATTCGTGTCAGTAACAGAAGGCTGTGTGTAAGGAGACGGACAGGAGAGAGAACGACACCACAGTGAAACATGGTGCTGGAAGATTCTTCAGAACCGGCTCCACCCGGACCGAGGAGGAGCTCCACTCCACCCTCTGGTTTGATCTGTGTGGAGAAGGATTCATCCTGCAGCAGGATAATGAGCCCAGACGCACCTCAGAGACCGGAGAGGACCGAGGAGTCCTGACTGTCCTGGACCGTCCTCCACAGCCACCGGACCTCAGCACCATTCAGGATCTATGGGGGCTGAGAAAACCAAACGAGAAGCTTTGTGGAACTCATGCTGGGTGACGTGAGTCAGCAGGTTCTACACTCACTTGTGGAGTCCAGCAGCTCGAGTGCATGAAGGAGGACAAACCAAATCCAAAACTGTTAACACTGATATTATCATTTGTTTTGAACAAAATATAATAACTTTAGAAACCAATCCAAACTAAATGTATTTGGACTCGAGGTCTCAGTCGTTTTGTCCTCACGGTTCTTCAGCAGCTTCAGGTGTAACTGTGTTTTATTTTGAAATGTCTGGACGATGATGCAACATTTTCTGATTACCTGTATCGGTTATTTTTTGTCAAATTGCTTATAAAATAAACCAATTAAACATGTGCTGCTTTGGCTCTAATGCAACATCCTGCCAGCAACGTGTCACAATGACAATTCTGTATAAAATAAAGTGATCTGAATCTGCAAAGTAACTGAAGTAATCCATTACATGTATTGGAGAGGAAGGTTAAAGTAGTAAACGTACCTGATTGTACTTAAGGACAGTACTTTAGTAAATTGTACTTTCATGTCGTCACTGTCGGTCCAACAAAATGTTCTCAGTCTCCTCAATTTTCAAAGTCGGTCCTGAACACACCGTGTCTGTCTACAAGTCTATAAGTGTCTCCTTGATTACGTTTGTATTAAATTCTGGTTCAGCCATTGTTTACAAAGTGCTGCATAAACAAAGTGGATTACTATTGATGGCAGTGTGTAGAGCGAGTGTGTAACTGTGTGTAACTGTGTGTGTCTGCAGGAGTGAACCGTCACTTCCACATGATCTGTATCAGAGACAAGTTCAGTCAGAACATCGGCCGGCAGGTTTCCTCCTCCGTCATCTGGGACCATCTGGGAACCATGTACGACATGCAGGCTCTGGTGAGGACACACACACACACACACACACACACACACACACACACACACACACACACACACACACACACACACACACACACACACACACGTACGTCACTCATCACTTCTAAAACCTTTGGGGTGTGTGTGTGTGTGTGTGTGTGTGTGTGTGTGTGTGTGTGTGTGTGTGTGTGTGTGTGTGTGTGTGTGTGTGTGATGCAGCACGAGTCGGAGATCCTGCCGTTTCCGAACTCAGAGAAGAGCTTCTCTCTGCCTGATGACATCATCCAGGAGGTTAAAGAAGGTGAGAGCGTGATCTCGTGTGGCGCTCTCTCTCTGTAGATTACCCACAGTTCCTTGCAGTTATTTTAACATTTCACACGCTGGGATGTGACGCCTTCACTAGAACCTGATCTCCTGTTCTCTGCAGCTTCACTCACTGAGCACCATGTGAAGCTCCGGTCTCGTAGCTGCTGTTAGCATGCTAGCATGCTGAGCTAAGTTAGCAAACATGGTGAACATTACGTCACTGCACACACAGATCACCTGCTGTTCACCTGTTGTTAATGTGAACTTATTAATACTGTCTGTTATAACTTATCCAGCCTCCCAGAGCGGCCATGAACTCAGCTGTTCGATCAGTAAAATCAGTACTGATCATACATTTGATACATAAACAGTTCTGTTCAGTCTATTTCTGCTGTAAGTGGTCCTGCTGCAGCGGACAGAGACGGATGGATGAAGGTTGGAGTCACATTTAATTCCCAGTTCATGTCGATTCAAACGGCGAGAGAAATCTGAGATGTTTAAATTCTGCTCGTTGACACTTTGAAGGCTCAAACGATTCTCTCTGGACGTTTCTCTCTCAGGGAAGCTGGGCTCAGAGGAGGACACCAAGGAGGAGTTCAGGATGGAGAGAGAACCTCCGGCTACACATGAAGAAGGTATCGACTCAGACGCAGCGTCCTGACAGCTGAAGGGTTCAATTCTATATCTGTCGTGTCATTTCTGTCACACTGTCAACGTAAAGATGTTGAAAACCAACTGCTAGTAGTGTAGAGCTACCTGAGCTAACTGAGTTAATAGAGCTACCTGAGCTAACTGAGCTAACAAAGCTACCTGGGCTAACTGAGCTAATAAAGCTACCTGAGCTACCTGAGCTAACTGAGCTAACTGAGCTACCTGAGCTAACTGAGCTACCTGAGCTAACTGAGCTAATAGAGCTAACGAAGCTACCTAAGCTAACTGAGCTACCTGCGCTAATAAAGCTACCTGAGCTAACTGAGCTACCTGAGCTAACAGAGCTACCTGAGCTAACTGAGCTAATGGAGCTACCTGAGCCGAGTGTTTATTCACTGAATGAGTTAGTTTAATCATCTGAGTTCCTGTTGAAGCTCCATGCCGTCACACATGAACACCTGTCGTCTTTAAATCTTCAGAACAGTTTGGTTATTGACCATCATGTCCAGGTGGAGTTCAGGTGATGTAGTTTTGACTCGTTTCCTGTCGCTCTCTCTCTCTTCAGGCAGTAACTCCTCGGTGAAGATGTCGGAGCGAACGAGCAGCAGTCGTGACAAGGAGAGAGAGCGAGACAAAGAGAAGGGAGGCAGTGAGGGAGGAGCAGCAGCAGCAGGAGGAGGAGGAGGGGGAAGGAGGCGGAGAAGAGGAAGAGGAGTCGAACGGCCGACAAACTGCTGTCATCTTCCAACCCGGCGAGTCCGGGAGGAGCCAAGAGGAGACGCACCTGAGAGACAGACAGAGCGAGTGAGCGAGAGAGAGAGAGAGACATAGTGTGTGTGGAGGAGAAGGAGGAGGAGAAGCTGCCGTCACAGGAATCAAACCTGTGAGTTTTATCCGATGAGGTGGAGGAGGCGCTTCACGCTGACTCGTGTGTGCTGCTTCATCTCAGCGCAGTCGCCATCATTTGATCCCAGCGGGAGGAAGTGACATCACTGCTGCCGCAGCCAGAGTGCTACCTGACGTCCAAATCTCTTTATCTTTTCATTATCGTGTTGTATTAGCAGGTTACAGTGTGTCCCTCCCAACGTTTTTAAACCATCCCGTGTTTTATAGTAAGTGTCATTTATCATCTCATCGCTCGCCGTCAGACTTGAGATGGAAAAAGGATAACGATCGATGCAGCAGAACCAGTTCTCGCCATTTTTATTCCCTTTTCTTGTCAAAACCTGGGGCCTACATTACCCACAATGCAACTCAACCACAGACAATTCAGTCCGAGGTTTGTGTGCTATGCTAGTAGCAGCTACTGTAGCCTGCAGCGGAGACGAGGAGCAGCTGCAGGCGTCTGCTCAGCTGACGCCGACTCGAGTGACATCACTGGAGGCGGGCTGACAGACTGCAGGCAGCTCCCTCTGGAGAATTCATACTACTGTTAGAATATACGAATGCAGTTGAACTCTGAGCTGTGTTATCAGATGAGGCCCGATCGCAGACGGACTGGTCAGGTGTAATTATTGGAAAAAGCTGAAAGGTTGAAAATATTTCAACTCCCCAAAAAACTGCCAGAAAACCCGACAGGCGCTACAACAACAGAGCAGCACCCGGGTCGTCCTCAGGAGGGCTGAGGTCCGGCTGGTGGTTCTGGCAGCGAGTCTCTGTTATCGGCATCTTGGCGCTGAAACAAGTCCTGTTGTCACAACTTGATGCGAGTGATGCGTGCGGAGGTGCTTTGGCTGTCTTGGACAGCAAGTACGGCAACACGGCTCGGACAAACCTCACAGAACTGCAGAGAAGGTGAAGATTTGTTAAGTTAGTTTAAGATTGTGATGGAAAAGAAGTTGTAGTAGAAGGAAGCAGGACAGATGATGTGATACTAAACTGACAGGAGTGAGATCGAAAACTAAAATATTATTAAATATCTTATTTAGATGTTTTTGTTATTTGAATTTTATTTAGTCATGACGATTTAGTTGAACATAGATCCAAAATGAAATATGTAGCTGATGTGCTGCACAGAGGTTTTTACATGTAACACTTCAAACTTACAGAATCCTGAAATCACAATACACATAAATATAAATACAACAACATATGTCAGCATGCACACAACCTACATGAAAGTACAATAAGCTAAACGTGCGCAGCTCTGTTTCTCTCTCAGCAGTTAAAACAACTTCTGTTGTCAAACATTTAATATCTGAATCGAGTCTGTTGCTGCTGGTGACGAGTTCGAGTCTCTCAGGGTCCCACGTGTCCTGGAAAACCTGGAAAACACTTGACCAGTTCTCCAGTCGTGGATAATGAGATTATTTAACACAGTGTGGTTTTAGTTGTCTGCTGAACAATATTACACAGATGTAGATTCTCCTTAAAGGAACAGTGAGTTGTTGGCTTCAGACACTGATGCTCGTGACGGACGCCGCCGTCGCTGGTGTTCCTGCAGCCTGACTGTGATTCACGAGAAGGATGTTCAGATCATAAATGAATTAAGGAACATGTTGTATGGCCGCGCTCTCTGTGAGCCGGGTCGACACCGGAGATGCTCTCTAGAGAAGAGTTAAAGATTCTGTATGTGGTTTGTCCGAGTCGTGTTTCCGTACAGGTCTGTCCAAGATGGTGGACGTGCAGGTTCATGTGCCGCTCTCATCAGCACCGACACCGGCCACCTCCCTTCACGTGAAACGTTATTACATGTGTTCCTACTTCCAGAGAAGCCCGGTCAGAGATGAAGTTGGACCGCGACCCGTCTCGGATCCTCGGCGCTCACTGCAGGAAGCCAAACCTTGTTTTTATTGCATTAATGGTGCTTTTTGTTTTATATGTTTATACATCTTCAGGTGAATGTGGAGCAGGAGGTCCGGTGTGATCCAGACTAGAGTTCAGACTCGGTTCATCTTAAAGAACGAGCAGCTGACGGTCAGAACCAGAACAGAACCTCTGCTGAACGTGAAGCTTAGACGTGTGTTTTTGTCTTCTGACGCAATAAATCTCACCGTCTCCGCGATGAACGTGAACACAGTCAGAAGCTCGTTTCAGTTTCAGTCCGAGGAGTCGAACAGGAAGTGCTGGACATGGAATCAGCTGATTGGTTGAATCAAATGTTCCTTTAACTCTCGATCGACGTGTTAATTTATTGATGTTCAGTGAGGCTGATCAGCTGTTTGTGTCATTAAAGGTGAACTCAGATCAGTGACGTCTCCTCGTCTTATTCTTCCCCAGCAGCGGAAAGTAACTAAGTACATTTACTTTAGTTACTTTGTTTGCTTTGGTCTCTACGTCTGCTGCTTTTATTGACCAGGTTTAATGACGTTTTAAGGAATCTACGATTGCTTATTGATCATTTCTTCACACATTAATGCATCAGTGATAGAAATACAATAATGTCAGAGACGGTAAAGTAACTTCCTCTTTTACATAAGGATTACTTTTGATACTTAAAGTTTTAATGTGAATATTTTTGGACTTTCAGTGTTCTGTTACGTTGACGGCTGTAAGAATGTAGAAATATCTTTACTTTTTCCTCTCAGCTACATTTTAAAGGCAAATATTGAACTTTTTCTTCAGTGAACTTTAGTTACTAGTTAATTCACAGATTACATTCTGCATCAGAGGTAAATTCACATATTTAATCGACAAACAGAAAAAATATCGATAATACATTTATATATAGTAAATATATGTAATCTGCATGTACTTTTGATACTTGAGCCTGTTTACTATCAGATACTTTCAGACTTTTACTCGATTACTGTTCATGTGTGACCTGATGATGTCGTTACTCTTACTGAAGTGTGACTGTCGCAGACTTTCTCTCTGCTCAGTTTGTTTGTGTGACGAGAACAAAGTTCACACTCAGATACAATGAGGTCCTAACCAGTATATAGAACACGAGTTATGTTACTGCAGCATGTGTGTTAATATTGAGGAACTGAACATAAACACAGATCAGATTATGAAGGTGTCTCAGGTGAAATCAGGACTGAGAGGTTTCTGTGGACGATGACATTGAGGACTTCCTGTTTTGTTTGCTGATCATATTTGAGTGAGAAAATCAGATTTCTTATCAGACTGAAACTTTCTGTTCTGCAGTGAGTCGGTGTGACCACCGGGGGGCGCCGTCCTCCTGCTGTGAGTCAGTTTGACATCAGCACCAGAAAAAACATCTCTCACAAGAATAACTACAATTTATTTCTTGTTTCTCTCTGTTCTGTGTGAATTGTTAATATCTGTTCTGTTCAGTTTCTCTCAGTCTGAGCTGATCAGCTGCTCCTGCATTATAAACTACAGCTGTCAGACTTTCATAGTGAATGAAGCCTTCAGACGTCCTGTGAGTGTTTCAGCAGTCCACAAAGTGTTACAGAGATAGATAATGTGAGGGGGGAGAGTATTGATCAAGATCGATCGGTGTGTCAGGTGAAGGTCAGCTGAAGGTCTGAGAGCTGCAGAGGTTCAGCTTCTGTCGTCTGTTGTTCCTCCTCACACGCTTTTGTGCTCAATCTGCTTTTTATTGACATGAATTGTAAAGTGATTTGTGCTGTTATGAACTCCTGAACATCCTGTCGGCTGCTGCGAGAGAGAGAAGTGAATAATCATGTTGTGTTGAGTTGACCTGATGAGAAAGCAGAGAGGCAGAAGGAGGACAGAGGAGGCCGAGGAGAGGAGATGAAGAGATGGACGGTGCTGAGGAGAGGAGGAGGAGGAGGAGGTGGAGGAGGAGGAGGAGGAAGATGGAGGAGGAGAAAGGAGACGAGGAGCGATGGTGTGACTTTAATCCAACATCAGTTCAGCCCGGTTTGGGTTGAAGAGTTGTGTCGAACTCAAAATGTCCCCTGTACAGTTAAAACTGACCACATGTGTCTGTAATTCTAATATAAAATGATATTTTTGCAATGAGAGATATAGTGTTAATTATCTGTAAAGATTTAAATCAGACCACCTGGAACAGCACATCATTTTAGGAAGAAAGAGTAAATCTGTAGATTCATGTTTGTCACAGGCAGACTGATGACGGAGCACTATTATGGAAATATTAGGTGTTTTTTTTCTTTTTCCCTTATTTAATGTGAAAACGTGAAATGTTTAGTTGTTTACAGAAATGGCAGATATTCTTTTAAAATTACTTTTAAAAATGATCTTTTAATCTCCCTGTTGTTTATAAAAATGCCCATCACAGATTCCAGTTAGTGAAAAACAGTAAAGGAGCTCCTGAAGAACATAAAGCCGGTCTGGTTCCTGTCAAACTGATCGATTGCTGATTGTATTGATGATTCTCTGTCTGGTCTCCTCTCGGTGGGGAAACAGCGCCCCCTGGATCTACATGCTGGTAAACGACAGTCTGTGGTGAGACCAGGACATTACACCTGGACTGGGCCTCCAGGTGGGATCAGGAAGTATTGATTATCTATCAACAGACAGACTGTGAGTGGATGTTAATGTGGAGAAACTCACGTTCAACCGGTCAAAGACAAAATGAACCAACCGTCCTGACGTCACAACTTTATTTACATCTGACAGTTAGCAGTTAGCTGCTGTTAGCTTGTTAGCTACTTTTAAAGTGTTGCTAATGACGTCGGTTCATCAGGAAAAAGCAAGATGGAGGAAGCTGAAGAAGAAGAAGAAGAAGATGAGGACATGATGGCGACCAGTTCACCTCCATGAAGCAGAAACAAAGAGCTTCAGATGGGTGAGTCTAATACACCGTCTGTCTGTCTGTCTGTCTGTCTGTCTGTCCTGCTGCTGGATGTAGTCTGGTTGTAGTCTGGTTGTAGCTTGGTTGTAGCTTGGTTGTAGTCTGGTTGTAGTTTGGTTGTAGTCTGGTTGTAGTCTGGTTGTAGTCTGGTTGTAGTCTGGTTGTAGCTTGGTTGTAGTCTGGTTGTAGTTTGGTTGTAGTCTGGTTGTAGCTTGGTTGTAGTCTGGTTGTAGTCTGGTTGTAGCTTGGTTGTAGTCTGGTTGTAGTCTGGTTGTAGTTTGGTTGAAGTCTGGTTGTAGTCTGGTTGTAGCTTGGTTGTAGTCTGGTTGTAGTCTGGTTGTAGCTTGGTTGTAGTCTGGTTGTAGTCTGGTTGTAGTTTGGTTGTAGTCTGGTTGTAGTCTGGTTGTAGCTTGGTTGTAGTCTGGTTGTAGTCTGGTTGTAGCTTGGTTGTAGTTGGTTGTAGCTTGGTTGTAGCTTGGTTGTAGTCTGGTTGTAGTCTGGTTGTAGCTTGGTTGTAGTTTGGTTGTAGCTTGGTTGTAGTCTGGTTGTAGTCTGGTTGTAGCTTGGTTGTAGCTTGGTTGTAGCTTGGTTGTAGTCTGGTTGTAGCTTGGTTGTAGTCTGGTTGTAGCTTGATTGTAGTCTGGTTGTAGTTTGGTTGTAGTCTGGTTGTAGCTTGGTTGTAGTCTTGATGTAGTCTGGTTGTAGCTTGGTTGTAGCTTGGTTGTAGTCTGGTTGTAGCTTGGTTGTAGTCTGGTTGTAGTCTGGTTGTAGCTTGGTTGTAGTCTGGATGTAGTTTGGATGTAGTCTGGTTGTAGCTTGGTTGTAGTCTGGTTGTAGCTTGGTTGTAGTCTGGTTGTAGTCTGGTTGTAGCTTGGTTGTAGTCTGCATGTAGTCTGGTTGTAGCTTGGTTGTAGTCTGGTTGTAGCTTGGTTGTAGTCTGGTTGTAGCTTGGTTGTAGCTTGGTTGTAGCTTGGTTGTCGTCTGGTTGTAGCTTGGTTGTAGTCTGGTTGTAGTCTGGTTGTAGCTTGGTTGTAGTCTGGTTGTAGTCTGGTTGTAGCTTGGTTGTAGTCTGGTTGTAGTCTGGTTGTAGCTTGGTTGTAGTCTGGTTGTAGCTTGGTTGTAGTCTGGTTGTAGCTTGGTTGTAGCTTGGTTGTAGTCTGGTTGTAGCTTGGTTGTAGTCTGGTTGTAGTCTGGTTGTAGCTTGGTTGTAGTCTGGTTGTAGTTTGGTTGTAGTCTGGTTGTAGTCTGGTTGTAGTCTGGTTGTAGCTTGGTTGTAGTCTGGTTGTAGCTTGGTTGTAGTCTGGTTGTAGTTTGGTTGTAGTCTGGTTGTAGTCTGGTTGTAGTTTGGTTGTAGTCTGGTTGTAGTTTGGTTGTAGTCTGGTTGTAGTCTGGTTGTAGCTTGGTTGTAGGCTGGTTGTAGCTTGGTTGTCGTCTGGTTGTAGCTTGGTTGTAGCTTGGTTGTAGTCTGGTTGTAGTTTGGTTGTAGTCTGGTTGTAGTCTGGTTGAAGCTTGGTTGTAGCTTGGTTGTAGCTTGGTTGTAGTCTGGTTGTAGTTGCTGCATCGTTGCAAAACATAACACATCATGTATCCATCTGCAGTGTTTTGCTTATTTGTTGTAATTTCTACTGTTTTCACGCGGCAGTTGTAAGAAATGACAGCGCCTCCTCTCAGCTGATGAGCTGGACTCGCTGTAAAGGGGCGTTCAGACCAAACGCGATACACCCGAATACGATCGCTTGAGACGCTTGTATCGCGCCGCTTGATCATATTGGACTATTCGCGCCATTCGCACTTGTCGCGCTTGACGCTCAGGGGAAAAAAAAGACAATGCGCTTGTTTCATGAAGTCCTCCGGAGACAAACGGAGCTGGGGGAATTTCACTGTCTCCTCCAGGAGCTCCGTCTTGATGACGACCGGTTCCAGCGGTACCTCAGGCTGACCGGAGCCCAGTTTGAGGACCTGTCAGCTCGGGTCGGTGCCCACACACAGCTACAATTAGCTTCTCCTCCATGTTGGTCTGAGTGTAAACAACCGTACATGAGGGAAGTGATGTCGTCGGCTTGATTGGATGTCGCAGCACGATGCCGACTGAAAAGTTCAATATTTTCAACTTTATTCGCGTCGCTTAAGACGCTTCAGCCGCTTCATTCGCACCGCCGCCGCCTGAATCGCATGTCATCGCGCCATTTACATTGATTTTCAATGTAGAGTTGCCGCTCAATTCGCGTCTATCGCGTTCGGTCTGAACGCCCCTTAACAGTTATTATTGATGGCTGCAGACATTAGCTAACGTCTTAGCTAACGTGATGATTAGTAACTGTGTTGAGGCAGAAGTCTCGTCCAGTTCATAAAATCCAACATGTGGTCCAAGATGTCCATTTAAAAGATACTCTGGAGATGATCTCTGGGGAGCAACGTCGCAACATAACTTTATTGTCCAGCTGAGGCCGAAAAATCAACAACAAGCTGCAGACTCGTGAAAATAGAAGTATTTTGACGAGTGATCTCAGACTTTAGGACCCCACAGTGTTTGTGTGCTGCTATAAGTGATGCCTGAAAATATTGTTACCCTTTAATTTTATAAAAATAACCCAACATTCACACTGGATAGTTGACAATTAAGACCTTTTGTTATCGTGTGTTTCTGGTTTGCAGCAGAACAAAACAGAAAAACTGTGCGAAGGACAGTCGATAAAACTGATTGTAACCCTTTTAGATGTTGTAATAAGTAATTGATTCAAGGCGACTCTGGTGTTTTAATTATTACTGCCGGTGTTTTCAATCTTCTAATCACTCATGCAGTCAGCTACAAGGAGAGACCGACTCACTCTGCTGCTTTATGCCGCTGTGTGCATCACAAGGAAAAGCAGAGGGCGGCCTGAAGACACGAGTAACGGTCGTTGTCACGGTTCAAAGAGCTCGATGCTCCTGAGACCACTGGTCCCGACCAGGCCCGCGGGCCTGGAGCCAACATCTCTGGACGAGGCTGCAGGAGGGAAAGGTTTGGCCCGAGACTGAACAGAAGGATTTACGTCAATAGCTGATAAAGAACTGAGAAAAACCTCAAAACAGATTCGATGTTTTTCTACTTCAAGGTGCGATAGTCTGAATTCAAATGGGCTCCATGGATCCGACTTCTGAGAGAGAGATGGAGAAGAGCCAGGCTGGACGCTGACAAAACACCGTCCATCTGGGAGAGTATACGCTTCAGACGGATGAAACAAAATTATAGCTTTTTGTAACATCACACCAATCATCTGTTTATAGAAGACAAAGTGAAGCCTGTGGAGAGAAGAGAAACATGGAGGCTCGAGGGCGTTCAGGACTGTTGGCTGCCTCGAATCTGTGCTCAGTAACATCAGAGGACTGTCCAGACACACAGCCAGGATCATAAAGATGTTTCTCAGGGACACGTCTTCAGTCTCCCAGACAGTGATGAAGACCAAGAAGAAGTTGAGGACCACGAAGAAGAAGAAGAAGAAGAAGAAGAAGAAGAAGAAGAAGAAGAGACAACAAAGATGAAGACGATGTAAAAGAAGATGATGAAGATGAAAAAGAAGACGGTGAAGGAGAAAAAGAAGAAGTAGATGACAAAAAGAAGACGGTGAAGGAGAAAATGAAGAAAACGAAGGAGAGAGAGAGAGAGAGAGAGAGAGAGAGAGAGAGAGAGAGAGAGAAGATGAGGAATAAGGGGAAGCAGACGAGGGAAGAGAAGAAAACAAAGTGCATAAGGAAAAAAGAGAGAGTGCCGTGATGAGGGACAAGGAAAGGAGATATGGAATGCAGAACTATAATGCTGCCTAGTGGTTGGGGAAAAAAGGAAAGTAGAAAAAGAGAAGTGGAAAAAGAAAGGAGGGAAAGAGAGAGAGAGAGAGAAGCTTAGCAGGACGAGTGTCAATCGAGCTGAGAGAGCTGTCAGTCTGACTGAGAGGGAAACAGAACCAGCGAGTGTGAGAACGAACGACAGAACTGCTGCTGCATGAATATTCATGAGGCGCCGAGAGTTCCCAGAGAGAGAGAGTGTGTGTGTGTGTGTGTGTGTGTGTGTGTGTGTGTGTGTGTGTGTGTGTGTGTGTGTGTGTTTGTACTTGTGTACCTATCCAACAGCAGACCTCGGCCTGGTTACATTCTTCAAGACCAGCGAGCCAACAGGGGACGTCCTGGAGGTCGACCGTCAGTCCTGCTGTAAATCCTGCTGAAGACGAGTCTGAAAGCCTCCGTGAGGATTTTTGCTGTCTTTGTATTTTTGTGTGCGACAGTTAGACCGCACTCAGCGCTGCCCCCTGCAGGCCGGGGGAGAGATTGTAATGACTCACAAAAGACATTTCCTCATGTGAACTGTGGACAAAGTCTAGAGAATCCAGTCAGACGTTATCTGTTTCACACATGCAGCAAACAGGAGATTATTCGTGTTCTCACCTCCTGAAAATACTTGCAGCAGGAAGAGCATTAATGAGGAGGAGGAACACATCGCAAAAGACCGCCTGACACGTGATGAAGAAGAAAAAACATTTTGTCTACATGCTCCATGCATGCACCGTGAGAATGCCAGCATTTAGCCTATCAGACGGAGCCCTGGGTACACGGGCCAATCAGATGAAGCCCCAGCTAGCCGTTAGCTACCCTGACAAAATGAATCGGCATCAGTTTGGTGGTGGTTGCCAGGTTATGGTGGCTGAGGGAGGAGAGAGAAGACTTGACCTTGTGGTGGAAAGAAACAGCACGTCTGCTTTACGAACTTATTCTGGATTCAGGAGAGACGATGTGTTACAAACACAGGAATTGTGTAAAACACGTCGAGCAGCTGGTGCAACTTCTTCTAGAGGAAACAGAACCAACATCCATCACCAGCTGCAGTACAACCATGAAGACCTACACCAACAATTCAAAACTAAAGTCAACCATCATTAACTGTGTAGTTAATAATATGCAAACGTCAATATTTGTTTATTTATCACAAGTTATATTGTCGTCGCAATATTGAACAGTGTTATCGCACATCGCAGATTTTCCTCATATCGTGCAGGCCTAATATCGGCTGATATGAAAATGTTTTTATTTTAAAGCACACAACACGAAAACGAAGCATGGGGTAATTTATAATTATTATATTTCGAGTGAAGTTTCAGTTCAATGACGTCATTTCAAAATGTTTGATAAGCTGGGATCTCAGGTGGTTTGGGTACAGGAGACTCCGGGTCACACCCAGAACCTGCTGGACGGGTTACATATCTCATCAACGCGTCGAGATTCCTCAGGAGGAGCTGGAAAGCACTGCTGGTTAAAGATGTGTTGAATACTTGACTGAGCCGGCGGTATGGGCCGGTTTAATTAGAGTTTTTTACTCCTTATTATCTTTATTGGCATCTGCCACGAAAAGGCTGAATCAGTCTGCAAGTGTTTAAAGGTACAGTTTGTAATATTTAGTGGCATCTAGCAGAACAGACGAGGCAGAAACGAAAAGGTTCACACTTACTGCATTAAAACAACAGTCCACTGATGGTGATGTAGGTGTGTGTGTGTGTGTGTGTGTGTGTGTGTGTGTGTGTGTGTGTGTGTGTGTGTGTGTGTTCACAGAGCTGCTCGGCCATGTTTATTCATAAATCATCTCATGTTTATTCATACTGGATTATGTAAACAAGTAAGTAGGCGTATTCACACACACACACACACACACACACACACACACACACTGTGAGACTCATCTGATCTGTACAATGTGAACTGATGGTTTTGGGGTTACGACTTTGTTTCAGGGTAAATTATACGATTAATTTAAAGGTTAATCAGATCTATGAAGAAATAAAGCAAAGTCACTGTCGGCCAATGAAATCAGATGTGAACACAAACTGAGTAGTTTATAATGAATAGTAAGTTGAGATGAATAATTTTGCATCATCACTGACTCTAAAATGTGACACATTGCATTGTGGGATTGTTGGCAGATTGTTGAAAAACAGAGTTTACAAAGTGCTTTAGAATTTAAGAAAAGGCAGGAAACTCAAAGATAATATTAAAGAATAAACACTAAATAGTCGAGCTGAACAGAAGAAATGATAGTAAACATGTTTTGGTCTTTGACTGCTGATTGGACAAAATGTGGAATATGAATCTGCCAATTTAGACTTAATGATATTAATATTTGTAGAGGTGATATGAAATTAAACTAACATTGGGATCTTTTGGGGTATAATGCGATATACAGTCTTTAAGTTGAAATCTCTTAAAAAGCACTTAAATTCAAGTCTTCTTCTAACTCGTCACCGCAGAGAAACATACATATTGTTATACTGTAGTAATAAATTACATCCTTCAGCCTTAAAGTTGAATTTGTACAAAGAGAAAAAAATATAATCAAACAGTCAGATCATGGTGAAATCTGAGAGGATGCATGTTTGAGAGTAACTGACAGATTCAGAGTCCCGCCTCCCTTAGTTACTGTTGCTAGGTTGAACGATCTTGATGATAATAAGAAACTTGGCGACCCCGGTTCTGTTCAGCCCGAGACAACAAGAAGGGCGCCAAGTGGCCAATTACGTCATCCCGTGATAAGAAACTTTTTCCCGTAAGCTTACATTGTGAAACCGCAGCACAATGACTTGTTACACTATCTGAGTTTGAGCCATTCGGTCTGATAACATTTGCAAAGTCTTCAAGAGCCGCGCAATTTAATAATGTTAAACCAATTCAGGTTAGCCGGGTGCTAAACCGGGAGATCCAGGAATTTTTATTACAGGATTTTTGACTTCAAGCACCACCGAGCAGCTTTGATTGGACTGAACTGGGCTCCGCCTCCAACACTGGGTCCAGGTTCTGTTACACGTCCGTGGTTCAGTCGGGTGTCTGGCAGTTGTTGCAGATGTGTCTCCAGCCTCTCTGAAGACGTTTGTGCAGGTGAACGTGTTGAACCTTTTTTTTTTCTGCAGGACAAGCTTTCGCGTCATGTTTCAGAAACAGCAACGACCTTCCCCCACTTCTCACCTTCACCGTCTAAATCCATCTCTTTTTTTTTCTCTCTCTGTCAAACTGTGTTCATTCTCCTCTCCTGCTGAATAATGATGCTGTTTTAGTCTTTGAAGTGGACAGTACATCTCTCCCAACCAATCAGAGACCAGAGAGATCAGAGAGATGTGATGGACTAAAGAAACTAAAGAAACTGGAAAGTAAAGAAGAAAGTGAGGTGAGGAGCTGGGACGAGTGTGATGTAACGTCTGAAGTCATAAATAATTCTCCTCGTAGGTTTCCTCGGGACATTAACACTTACTCAGGACTTCATATTCCAGTCAGGCCGTCACCGAACATCAACACCTCCTCAGCTCCATGAACGCTCTGCACTTACAGCCGTGAGGAGGGACAGTGTGACCTCTGACCTCCAGCAGATGATCTCCATCAGAAACATTTAGTCATCCAGTCGTCCAGCAACAACTATCCACGCCAGATCTCACGTGACTTTTCCGGCTTTTGATTTTAATATTGTTTCTTATATGAGGCTCCTTTTTGAACTTCAAGGTCAATATTGTTTTTCGCTAACGACAAGACAACAAATTATCCGTGCATTTATATGGAACTAAACTTTAGGAGCGTTCCACCTTAACTGTCCTTTTTTAGTGAGAGTTTGGCTTTCAGTTTAAGTGGTGAGTGAGTTGCACAGAGCGAACATTTCATGTCAGAAAGACGCTGCTGGAGCCGAGAGTTTCACTGATTACTGTACGAAAAAACAAAGTGTAACTTTATTCACTGGTGAAACCGAAACATACTGTATGTTATGGTTTTCTTGATGAACTAATGGTTTACTTGTTGCTGAATTGACCGCTAACAGTGACTGAATGTAACGAGCTCCAAATGAACACGTCGGCATCACAACTAAACACAAACACATCGTCACTCACATACGACGCGGCTAATGCGATTAGCTGCACGTCATTATTCAGAAGCTAATAACACTGCTCTGTTTTTATGTCGACTTAAAAACATCAGAGGATGATGGAAGTCATTCAGATGTCTGAAACAAGCCGTCCACTTTATTCTGAGCCCCCATGATGCCTTGCAAGCGACTTACAGCACGTCCGGTCACTTCACCAGAAGCAGTTTTCCATGATAACAGGATGCTAATCCTCTTCAGAGCGCTCGGTTTGGCTATTCATTAATTCATGAAGATCTAGATCTGGCCCATCCTGGTCTAAAAATCCCACCAGCGATGTAAACCCAGGCACTCCACTGGTCCCCGAGCTCCCAGTCCCAACCCCTAGCTACACAGCTAACTGCGCTAACTAGCTAATGGCAGCTGCATTTAGCCGATACTCTGCCTTCGATTTTGTTGAGTATGAATTTGACATGTGGCTAACTCATTTTTTAGTAGAGCTGAAGTTTTCCTCTCACGTTCTTCTGTTTCATCGTGAACTGGCAGCTGCACTGACGCTACAGGCGGACGTGATATTCTCAGATATTTTCAGTTCCAGTGAAAGTTGGAGGCAGCAGTGAGAGTCAGAATGTGGTTCAACGCTCCTAGAAGCACATATACATATTACATAATGTTTACAGTGGAAGCATTTAGCAGAGGCTGAGCAGATGTTACAGTTGGTGAGCTCGACGTCTGAGTCACTGTGACGGGTCACTGAACTCACCGAGACTTAATATAAAGCATATCGACAGTATCATCGGTGTCCTGCAGCGCTAACAGAGAGAGAGATCGTACACTTCTGTTCACCTTCAAAACCATGCGTCATCTTTCTCTGGTTCTGGTTCCCATCCTGTCTTTGTTCAGCCTTGAAAACAGATTAATCTGCAGGCGCATGTTTAAATTGCTCTGGCAGATCCATCTGACCTCCGAGCTGGCATCTGTCGAACAAGCTGTTCATCGTATTTGTGACACGTTGACTTTATATACAGTGTGTGGTTTGATACTGTGTTCTGTGGGTCTGAGAATGAGCCTTAGTGTTCTGTTCGTGTGTTATAAACCTGGACTCAGTTTTGTCCAGTCGCAGTGGGAAATTCCACCGTGGTACCAAAAATCATTTTCACCGCAGAGCATCATAAAAGAGACAAACCAAGGAAAGCAATCATGAATCTGTAACGTCTTCACAACCTAAAGTCTAATGACTGAGCGGAGAGTCGTGGGCCAGCAGGAAACTGGGGAAAGACCATATTCAGTCGGCCACATAACCAGGAAGTAAACCTGTACCCCCTTTAGACCAGAGCAATCAAGGTGCTGTTTAGCCAACAAATCTCTTTACAAATCCAGTTTCCCAGCATTGTCAGAAACAACCTTGGTGGATTACTTGCAGTGATCCAAACAGGACGGGTCCTTGGACAGCTGCTGGTTTGTTTTGGTGTCCAGAGTGAAAATCTTTTCGTCTGTTCGTCTGTAAATGCGTCGCCACGCCCTCGACTACCTCTGGTCCCGGTAACCTCGATGAAGTTCTTTGTTCTGGGTCAGCAAAGTGTTGGCGACTCTCTGGGACCACATTTCCTGGCCAGGAGTCAGTTCACATGGCTGTCGAAACACAAAGAACTGGTTCCAGAGTACCAAGGACCGGCTTCTAACCAGCTCCAGAACCGCCTTGGTTGGTAAGATCAGACGGGCACATCTCAGTGGAGCTTTGCCACCACTTCTTATTCTGATATCACAGTCGTTTGGGCGGAGCTTAACCCAGGATGCAGCAGCAGCGCCTCTGCAGAATAATGTCGGGGGAAATTTGATTTGCATGTGGGGATTTAAAACGGCTGAATCTCTGACACGGTAGCAGCTGCTAGCTTGTTTACGAGCGTGTTAGAGTAGTTTGCTAGTTTCGGCTTGGAGGTTGTTGCTGTTTGGCGTATATTTTGAAAACAGCGGTCTACATCCTGTTCCAGGTTTTAAACTCTTTATGAACTCCTGAAAGAGATATCTGACTCCTGATCAGGTTTGTCAGGGATTGTTGATTAAATGCTGGAACAGAGGCTCAACAGAAGAGTCATTTGTGGGCTTTAAAACCAAAACAATGAGGAAAAGAGGCTAAAACGCCATGTGGACATGGAGGGAACTGCAGAGTCGGTGATCGCTCTGAATGTCATGACACCTTCGATAAGATCAGCTGCTCGTATGAGAACGTATTCAGCATTATATTTCCATAAAAAATGGATTTTAAATGAATATTTATGTGAAACAACACGTTTCTCACCAAACTGCCACCTTCTCCCACACTGAGAGCAGCTCAAAGCCTCCGCCGTGTTGATGAGCTGTCAGTCCAGCCCGCCTGAAAGCTGTTTGGATCCAGTTCTGTGAGGAGTTTGGACTTCAGCCTTTCAGCCTGCACGCTGACATCACAGTTGGCCTCCGCGTGTAAGCTGACAAGTGATGTCATGAATGCTTCCTGTCGCCGACATGATGGGATTTCTTCTTCAGGTGTTTGTGTTTGTGTAGCTGTGAGACCTGAGAGCCGAGACAGATTTAGATGTTTCTCTGTCCGACACGCACACACACACATAACACACACACACACACACACACACACTCGCGGAGGCTCTCACACAAAGCGCTCATTAGCCATGTATGGTGTGTGTGTGCCAGAAGTCATTTGTTTGTCTTTAAGCAGCTAAACTCCCTTTTATCCTGCTGATAATAGAAAGATTAGCATCTCAAAACCACAAAAGAGCTTTTTAATCAAACCTCAGGCTCTCACTCTCTCTCTCATACACACACACACACACACACACACACACACACACACACACACACACACACTCTCAAGGTCCCAGGCCTCCTGTTGTGTAGCGTGTGATGATTACAAAGGCAATCTTGTGTGTTAGTGTGTGTTCGTGCACTTGCTGTTAGTTAACACACTAATGAGTCAAACAGCTGATGGTGTGTGTGTGTGTGTGTGTGTGT